>MDKH01124184.1:0-11330 GCA_005239495.1 Nicotiana undulata
CCTTTTGTTTGTAGTAATCTCTTAGACAGTTCGTAAGTATGTGACACCAGTTCTGGGATTTGTTTACGGGTTTTATTTCGAAAGTGCTATGTTGTATTTTGGTTATTTTGTTAAATTTCATTGTGGGCCATCGATGCCTTAGTCATCTTGTTCGTTTTAGCTGTTATTGAGTTTTATTTAGTTCAAACGTTGGCTTGTCTAGCGGGTTCAAAGTTAGACGCAGTCATGGCCCGAAGGTGGGATTTCGGGGCGTGACAAAAACTCATCATTTTCATCAAGAACACTTAAAGTTCATAACTTTTCAACTGAATGTCCGAATCACATCAAACGAACTCCGTTTTTCACCAAATTTCGCAGTAAACCTTTAAATACTATAACAAATCCGTACCGAGCTCCATAACCAAAATACGGGCCCGATACCAATGGTTTCAAACATTAATTCTTTTCTTTATTTCATCAATATTTTAGCAAAACTATTTCTTTCAAAAATTGATTTCTTAGGCTTGGGACCTCGGAATTCATTTTCGGGCATACACCCAAGTCCCATATTTTACTGCGTACCTCCAGGGATCGTTGAAACATAGATCCGATCCTTTTACTCAAAATGTTTACCAAAGTCAACTATAATCAAATTTTAAGTCTAGAAATTACTATTTCTCATATTTTAACATAAAAGCTTTCCGGTTTCACGCCCAGACTGCACACGCAAATCGAGGTACTCAAAATTAGTCTTTTTATGGCTAATAAGCCTAGAACAGAGTCTAAATTCATAAAATGATCCCTTGGTTCATCACAATATCATTCTCTGTAGCTCTTAAACCAGCAGATCACCACGACTTCAAACTCTCCGAAGATCATCTTTCTCGAGCTGCCTTCATTAGCAATACTTATTCAATACAGAACCACCGCACACCGCGATCTATGACAGCCGCTTCTTCACAATACTCTGACCCCATGCAACTGAAGAAACTATAGCACCGACGAACTTAGCACATTCCATTTGATCAAAGACGATGATATCACATTACCGATGAAGATTCCACCTCACTTGAAAACACCAAGTCTTATTAGTTTATCACCCAAACTTGAACATTCATAGTCCAATTGCCCTTTCTCCACCATAACTAAAATACTGAAATCTCGAAATCACGCTCCGAGAAGACCCCCCTTCAGGTTATTCATTGTCCCAACAAACGGGCAAGCTTCCTACCATCACATTAATACAATCATAAGCATCATGACCACCTGAGCATAGCCTCAAAGCTCTCAGAAACACATTTACTGGGCTGAACTACATAATATCCTTCCGCAGAGCAACGACAACAACCCCAATCAACTTTGCAGAGAGAAACATCCCGCACCCCATCTGAGGTACCATTATAACTCCTCAATTCCCGATTTATAGCAAGCGCTTCGCGACATATAAGATTGAGTAGGAAGAAACATAGGCATAAGCCTCAAAGGAATCAGATCGCACGATGAGGGATAAAGAAGGGAAGTACTCCTAACAGCCATGTAGTCTCTCGAAGATAAGTAAAGACGTATCCGTACCGATCCGCAAGACTCTAAAAGACTTGCTCATGACTCGTGAAACCTAAGGGAAACTAGTGCTACCAAATTGTCACGACCCAAAATCCATAAGGTCGTGATGGCGTCGGACACCACTGTCAGGCAAGCCAATCATTAAATGGTTAAGTTAAATTTCCCTTCTTAGCATTCTTGAAATAATTACCTTTCACTTTATTATATAATAACTGAATAAAATCCGCTAAGTAAATACGATAGTCTAATATAACATTTTGATAAAATACATCCCAAACACATCCCAGAACCCGGTGTCATAAGTGCATGAGCGAACTTCTAAGACTTTATACAAATACTACAATGCCAGTCCGAAATACAAGTTGGACAAGGAATTTAAAATGAAAATACAATACATAGAGCAAGACTCTGCCAGCTGCGGGTCGTCTCCGGATGATGCAGCTCGTCTAAGTCTCAAAGTCAGCCATATAGCTGCGAAAGTACATGTGCAACAAAATGCACAGCAAGTGTAGCATGAGTACGAAAAAAACGTGTACTCAGTAAGTATCCCGCCTAACCTCAGAGAGGTAGTGACGAGAGGTCGAATTTTGCACTTGCTAGAGGTCAATTTAGTATGATCAAGTGAGACATTAAGCATGAATATCATAGGCAATTTAATAAAATCAGGGGTAAGAAATATCACTTCATTCACATTTAACACTTTAAGTCTCCGTCATTTCGACTAACAAATTAAACTCCACAGGCCAATAAGCAGGAAATGACTACAGAAAGTATGCAGCAAATATCATGCGCAAGAAAAGCCGAGGGTCGAACGGCACAGATTAATAATAATAAAATATGCACTACCGAAGGGTCGAACGGCTCGAACCATAGATGCATCTATATCCCCGCTCGCGAATCGATCATGCGACACGATCATATATAAATAATAGAGTTATCCTGCTCGCAAATCATACATGCGACTCAAGCACTCATATATACACATATTCACATAATTAATCCGCATTTTTATCAGGAAACCAGTTTCCTCAAGGAAATTATAAAATTCTCTTTAAATGAACAGGGAGATAGTATTTAAAACATTTTTGGAAATTCATTTGCCAAGTTTAATAATGTTTAAATATTATAACTTTTTAAGGAGCGCGACTATCCACGGAAGAATCAATTCTCTTTCTAAATGATTAAGGGAAGTAAACTCTAACCTTCTTAGGTAGTCAATTACTAATTCGCTAGTATTAACAGTCTAATATTATTGGAAAGATCACAAGTACAACACATAAGGCATGCTAGTGGGTCCTAGACTACCCGGACACAAGCATAATAGTAGCTACGCACGGACTCCCGTCACCTCGTACGTACGTATCCCCCGCAAATGGTAGCACATAATTAATTAGTTCACCTATGGGGGCAATTCCCCCTAACAAAGTTAGAAAGGAGACTTACCTCGCTCTGAAATTCCATAACCGGCTTCCAAGCCCTCCCGACAACTTCAATTGATGCACAACGTCCCAAAACTAGCCAAATAACGGGCAAACCAATGAAAATTCACTCTAATACTTGTAACAATTAATATTATATAAATTCCCAACTCTGCTCAAGGGATTGACCGAAATACCCTCGGCCCCACGTGCCCGGATTCAAAACTTTCTCGAAGATAAACTCTACCCATAGTCTTACTAGCTCAAATATACTATTTACTCTAATTTTCATGCTCAAATTCGTGATAAAAATCCAAAATACCAATTTCTAAGTTTTCTTCCAAATTCCATAATTTCCACAAATTCCTATACTTAAATCCGAACCTAAACCATGTATTTAACTTGAAATGAGTTAGGATGACTTACCATGACATAGATGACGAAAATCCCCTCTTGAAGCTCTCCAAAAATCGCCCAACCAAGAGAAAAATGAGAGGAAATAGCCAAATTCCCGATTTTTAAACATTCTGCCCAGGCCTATTACCACACCTGTGGTCCACGTCTCGCACTTGCACTCCCGCAGATGCGGGCTCTTGGGCGCACCTGCGGCTTCTTTCTCCTCCAGCCAGGTCTGCACCTGCGCCGCATTGTCCGCATCTGCGCCTTCGCAGGTGCGGAAATTGCATCGCACCTGCGCTCCCAGCCAAGCCAGCCAAACCTCACACCTGCGGCGCCAAGGCTGAAAATGCGGCTCCGCACCTGCGTCCAGAGCCTCGCAGGTGCGGTCGCACCAGACACCAGCCACTTCAGCTCCTCTTCAACTTCAAAATTTGATCCGTTAACCACCCGGAATCCACCCGAGGCCCCCGGGACCTTGTCCAATTACACCAACATGTTCCAAAACGTAAAGCGGACTTGCTCGAGGCCTCAAATCACATCAAATAAAATCGGAAGAATGAATCGCTCTCCAATTCAATCTTTATGAACTTAGGAATTTCCAACTTCTACATCCGACGCCTAAACCTATCAAATCATGTTCGATGGATCCCAAATTTTGCACACAAGTCGTATTCGGAATTACGGACCTGCTCCAATTTTCGGAATCACATTCCGACCCCGATATCAAATTTTCCACTGCCGGTCGGATTCCTCAAAAACCTTCAAATTTCTATCTTTAGCCAAATGACTTCAAAATGACCTACGGACCTCCGAATTCAATTCTGATCGCGCTCCCAACTGCAGAATCACCATACAAAGCTATTCTCAGACTCGAAATCTCAAAAGGACATCAATAACACCGAAATGAATTTCAACCCAGACTTATGAAATTTTCTTCTAAAATGCCGACTTCCACAATATACGCCGAAATGCTCCCGGGTTATCCAAAACCCGATCCAAACACACACCTAAGTCTGAAATCATCATACGAACCTGCTGGGACCTCCAAATCTTGATTCCAAGGTCGTTTACCCAAAATTCCAATCTTAAACAATTCTTCCAATGTAAGGTTTCCGTAATGAAAATTTCTTTTCCAAATTAACTATGAACTTCCCGAAACTCGATTTCGACCACACCTACAAGTTATAATACCTCAAATGAAGCTACTCATGGCCTCAAACTACCGAACGACACGCTGGAGCTTAAAACGACCGGTCGGGTCGTTACGAAAGATATCGACTTTTAGCGGCAATTTAGTAAGACATATTAGCCATTAAAACAGACGCTAAAAGGGAAAATTAAGATGTTTTCAGAAGGGATACTATGGCCATTTTAATTGCCACAAAATAATTACCATTATATATGTAAACTTTTAACGGCAATTATTTTAACTTTAGCGGCTATAAAAATGGATGTTAAATGAGTATACTTTGCCATTTTGGATTGGATTTAGTAGACATTATAATTGCCGCAAATAATTTCCATTAAAGATAATAATTTTTAGCGGCAATAAATTATACCTTTTACCAGCTTTTGTAAGAAAGGCCGCTGATGGCTTTGCCGACCCCCGATTCAGCGGCAATACACCAATAGTCGATAAAAGATATATCGACTATTGTTATTGCCGCTAAAGCTGTTTTTGACTGCCGCTAAAGCCCTTTTTTGTTGTAGTGCCAGATCCATCACTGGAGACATAGACACATGCAGAGCTAAAGGCACGTGGTGCACAAGCAAGAGATAAACGAAATCTGTGATTTAAAAAGGTATCTCCTGATCGAAAAGATTGCAAAATGATAAGTAGAAGGACTCTTTATTCAATAAGAACATAATCAAGATAAGGAAGTATTTAGGGAGTTGAGGTTAACTAGAACTCTTCCACCAAGGAAGAGTAGCATCTGAATTCTAGTAAATCTCTTGTTTACTAATCCTATATATTGCTCAGTTTTCTTATTGTACAGGTACACACAAAAGCAGAAGCTAAGCCAGAATTGAGAGCAAAATTAGCAAGGCAATTTTGCAAGCAGTTCATGTGAGAATTAAGTGTGCGACTCTGAAGCTACTTGAACCAGCTAGAAGAACTAGTTCCATCTGTTGTCTTTTAGTCTAGTTTACTTGTAGTAGGTGATTACAAATTGTACCTTTTCAGCCTAATCTAGAAGCATTTGTAATAGGTACTGTGTATTCAAGTTATAGATAACTTGATGGTGGTCGCAAATAGCTAGAGGATAGTTTTCCACAAAGGGATTAGAGGTAATCCTTAGGTTTACAAAATAGTTTTTGTAAATGCTGTTTGGGTCATTGATTTAGTAAAGAGTTTGGGAAAATCCTACTTGGAAGTAGGTCGTGGTTTTTTCACCTTTTGATCCAGGTGTTTTCCATGTAAAAATCTCTGTGTTCTTTAATTTCTGTATTTATTATTCCGCAAAACTGTAGGAGTTGGAACACATAGAAGAACCTGGTCCTTCTATAACTAGTGCACGCGAAAATTGGACACCACATAAATCACCCCCCCCCCCTCTTGTGTGGTATTGACGTTTAGACTATCAATTGGTATTAGAGCAGGTTATCCTTGAAGAGGATAACACTTTAGGAAAAGATCAAGATGAGTGCACCACCTGGGAACTGGGAAGGACAATCAACTGCTAGGCCACCACTCTTCAATGGCCAGTACTACGCCTGATGGAAAAACAGGATGAAGGATCACGTAATTGGTGAAGACTATGAGCCGTGGGATATAGTTAATGATGGTCTCTTGGCCACCATGAAGAAGACTGCTGAAGGAGTAGATGTGCCAAAGACAAAGTCTGTGTGCACCGCTGAGGACTTAAGAAAGTGGGAGAACAATACTAAGGCGAAAAAGTGGCTTGTGTGTGGATTTGTCCAGATGAGTACAACAGATTCAAAGTTATACTTCTGCCAAAGAGATTTGGGATACTCTGCAAGTGGCTCATGAAGGAACTGCTCAGGTGAAAGATCCAGAGGTACACTACTATATTCTCAATATGAGAATTTATCTATGAAGGAAGGAGAGACCATCCAAAAGATGTACACAAGGTTCACTACTCTGACAAATGAACTAAAATCTCTTGGAAGGACGATTCTTGAAGAAGACAAGGTTGAGAAGATTTTGACAAGGGTTCTTCCAATCTCTTGGGAAAGTAAGATTACTGCAATTCAGGAATCCAAGAACATGGCGACTCTCAGACTAGATGAGCTAATTGGAAGTCTCATTGCCTATGAACTTAGAAGGCAGACAATGAAGATGGATACTCCCAAGAAGGAAAGAAGTCTAGCATTGAGAATCACTGAAGGAGCAAAGCTGGAGGAAGATTAAATGGCTATGATCACCAAGGAATTAAAAAATCATATTATGAGGAAAAAGGGTATCTCAAGAGGTGGAAATTACAACAAGGCAAAGGCACCAGAAAAAACCACCAATGAGGGCTGCTACAAATGTGGGAAAAATGATCATCACATCAAAAACTTCCCTCAGTGGGAAGTTGATTGGAAAGGGAAAGGTCTGAACGAAGGAATCGGAAGAAGGAACAAGTTCATCCCAAGAAGAACAAAATATCAACAAAGGCTATGGTTGCTTCTTGGGCAGAAAGTTCAGATGAAGAATCGGATGATGAAGATGGAGATGAACAAGCACTCATGGCAATTGGTGAATCAGATGAGGAATCTTATGAGGAATCATAGGTAAGTATATCCCATCTCAAAGACAAGATTAAGTTCTTATCCAAAGAGAAACTCTCTGAATTATTACTTGACTTTATTGATGATTTTGAAGTAATAAATAAGGAGAAGGAACAGTTGTCTAAGAAGTGTGTAATGTTAAAAGCATAATGTAAAAACCTGGAACTCAGAGTAAGTGAGTCTGTGAGTGAAAATACTACTCTGAAGAACCAGGTTCATCCACTTGAAACAAACGTCCTAGAGTTAAAATCTGAAAATCTAAAACTGAAACTAGGAACCAGTAAGAAGACAACTAATAACTCTTAACTCATCTTAGAAGAAAATGTAGGTAAATTAAAGGATGAGTTGTATTATAAAGATGAACAAATAAGAGTGTTGTAGGAGGAACTTGGTAAGGTTAAGCATGCACTGGACAGAACATGAAAATGGAATAAATCCTCTGATGCTTTAACATGGCTACATGAAAATCATAGTAGCAACAGAAGAAGACTTGGCTTTGGGAGTCAACTTCCTAAATGGGATCCCAAAAGCAAGTACCTCACTCTTCCTGAGAACAAAATCTGTACCCACTGTGGTAAGACTAGTCACTACAAAATTGAATGCAATGCAAAAGAGCAGGCCAGTCAAAAGAATAAAAGTTTTGTTCGAGGGAAAAACTAGTTACCAAATTGGGCTAAAAGGAACTTAATTCATCCCTTTTCTTATAGAAAGGGACCCAGACTAGTTTGGGTTCCTAATACTAACCCCTTATTTTCTTTTGTAGGTTCAAGTGAAAGGAAGTAGACAAATATGGTACATGGATAGTGGCTGCTCAAAACACATGACTAGCAACAAGGAACAGTTCCTTTCACTTGAGAACCTCAAAGGAGGAAATGTCACCTTTTGGTAAGGTAGGTAAGGATGACACACCTTCCATTGAGAACGTTTACTTCATAGATGGCTTGAAATATAGTATGATCAGTGTGTCACAACTGTGTGACAGTGGTAATCTGGTAGCATTCACTTCTACAAAATGCTTCGTAATAAATCTTATCGCTGACAAGATTGTTTTGCATGGGAAAAAGAGTGAACAATATTTATATTATAGATCTGTCCACACAGTCAGAAAATGAATTAACATGCTTGAGTGTGGTGGACAGTGATCCCCTCATTTGGCACAAAGGACTTGGACATGCAAGTCTAAGTCAACTCAATAAATTAGTCTCCGAGGACTTAGTGATGGGTCTCCCTAACATTAAGTTCAAGGAAGACAAAGTTTGTGAGGCTTGTGCAAGGGGGAAGCATGTAAGATCCTCTTTTAAAAGTAAAAAAATGGTAAGTACCACCAGGACGATGGAACTGGTCCATATGGATCTATGTGGTCCTATGAGAACATTAAGCAGATGTGGTAAAAGATATATAATGGTGCTTGTTGATGATTATTCTAGATTTACCTGGACATTGTTTCTAACATCTATAGATGAAGCATTTGACATGTTCATTTATTTTGTTAGAAAGATTTGGAAACAATTAGGGAATCAATTTACATCAATTAGGTCTGATCATGGCACTGAATTTGAAAATGCTAAATTTGCTGAATTTTGTGATGAGCATGGCAACTTTTCTGCCCCTAGAACTCCACAACCAAATGGAGTGGTTGAAAGAAAGAATAGGACACTTGAAGATATGGCTAGGACTATGCTTCATTTTAGTAAGCTACTTCATAGCTTCTGGGCATAATCTATAAATACTGCATGCTATATCATAAATAGGTGCATGACAAGACCACTTGTAGAGAAGACTCCCTATGAGTTACTTAAAGGGAGAAAACCCAATATATCCCACATTAGGGCTTTTGGTTTCAAGTACTTTGTGCACAACAATGGCAAGGACTCCCTAGGTAAGTTTGATCCCTGAAGTGATGAGGGAGTATTCTTGGGATATTATTCACATAGTAAGGATTATAAAGTTTATAACAAAAGAACTATGCGTGTTGAAGAAAGTGCGCATGTGGTTTTTGATGAAACTAACATTCTCTCTGAGAGACAGGAACAAGAAGATGAAGAAATTGGGTTGCTCAGAAACTCAGACCAAATTGGAGCAACATTGGAGGAAGGAACAAGTGATGGAACAGGTTCATCCATCCTAGGCAACATGACAGGGGGAATTGAACAACAAACTAATTCCAAAACCTCATTGGAACCTGTCCCTGATCCTGTTCCACAGCAACAAGGCACTGTAGGATCTTCAAGTAATAACCAGTTAGTTGTAAAACCACACATATATCAAAATTCTCACCACATTGAGAACATTATCATTGATCCAACATCTGGAATTAAAACCAGGTCTTCTTTGAAAAATCTTTGTGCTTTTGATGCTTTTCTATCCTCGATTGAACCTAAATATGTTGCTGAAGCTTTACAGGATGCAGATTGGGTAAATGCAAATGCAAGAAGAACTCAACCAATTTTAAAGGAGTCAAGTTTGGCATCTGGTACGAAGACCCTTAGATAGATCAATGATTGGCACAAAGTGGGTTTTCAGAAACAAACTTGATGAAGATGGAACAGTTACAAGAAATAAGGCAAGATTTGTGGTTCAAGGATATAGTCAGGAGGAAGGCATAAACTATGATGAAACCTTTGCTCCGGTGGCAAGGTTGGAAGCAATCAGGCTCCTCATAGCCTTTGCTACTTACATGGAATTCACCCTTCACCAGATGGATGTCAAGAGTGCCTTCCTGAATGGCTATCTAAAGGAAGAAGTGTTTGTCAAGCTGTCACGACCCAAAATCTGTCACGACCCGAAATCCCACCTTCGGGCCATGACTGCGTCTAACGTTGAACCCGCTAGACAAGCCAACTTTTGAACTAAATAAAACTCATTAACGCTAAAATGAAAAAGATAACTAAGGCATCGATGGTCAACAATATGAAGGTTAACAAATTACCAAAAATAATATAGCAACTTCGAAATAAAACCCATATACATATCCCAGAACTGATGTCACATACTCACGAACTGTCTATGAGATTATTGAATACAATGGTCTGAAAATAAGTACATATGACTATCTCTGAAACTATGAAATAAGACAGAATTGAAAGAGAAGGGTAGAAGGTGACGCCAAGGCCCACGAACGTTTACGGGTCTACCTCGATGTCTCCCATATGAACTGATGGAATGCCCCGACCGTCAGTGACCACCGGGCCCGGCTGCGTAGTCTGCACAACATAAAGAAGTGCAGGTGTAGCATCAGTACAACCGACCCCATGTACTGAGTAAGTCTCGAGCCTAACCTCGGCGAAGTAGTGACGAGGCTAGGACCAACAACAATATATGTACCTGTGCAATTCTATATAATAACAGGAAAATATCGACGGAAATAAGCAAGTAAAACAGATATGGGGAGAACATGCTGGGGGTAAAAGGGGCAACAAAATGCTAGAACAGTAGAATAGGGTAATAACTGAAATGTTAAAAAAATAAAAGCAGGAATTTAACGTCTCAGAACAGATAATGAACAACAAAAGGCATAGCATGTCCCCTCGTATATAATCTCGCAATCACTCTGCACGGAATGTCCCCTCGTGCATAAATAGTAACACTAGGCACGAAATGTCCCCTCGTGCAATAAATAATAAACGATCAACACGACATGTCCCCTCGTGTGATAAATAATAAACAATCAGCACGGCATGTCCCCTCGTGCGATAAATAATATAAAAGCAACAATATAATGTTAGAATCAAAAATAAGAAGTCTCAAGTGTATGGATCAATAAAATTCTATCGTCCCGGCAAGGGACTCAGCTATAGCCAACCTCGCATCAGAAACACAATTTCAACAGTAAAAGCCTCAACTGAAACAAATAACACAATAACTCCCCATGTCATGAAACAACATCAAGGTATCACTTCTAAATCACCAATTACTCATAGTACAGAGAATATTAAGAACACGGTATGATTCATCACAATTGACTCACGGGCATGCTTGACCGCAACATATAGACACTCGTCATCCCGCCTATACGTTGGACATGAATTAAACATAGCAAATAAGACTCTATACCTAATCCCTCAAGCTAAGGTTAGGCCAAACACTTACCTCGGCTCCAATATGCAAGTCAAGCCTCAATCACAGCCTTTCCTCTCGAATCCAACTCCGAATCGATAATATCTAAACATAATAGATTTATTAACATCAATAATTACTCAATAACCAATTCCAAAGCCTAATTATACATTTTCTACT
>ML292218.1:0-30338 GCA_005239495.1 Nicotiana undulata
TTACTATTAACAAATAAATTTGGTCCAAAAAATAATCTCTCGATCGACCAAATCCGAAGCCGAAGCCGAAGCCGAAGCCGAAGCCGAGCGAGCGACGACGACGACGACGGCGCGAGGCTTGCTTTCTTCTCAACTCTTTATTAGCTAGAAGAAGAGCAATTTCTTATATACCCATGAAAAGTCTTTTCCTCTTCCTATGTGGGACAATTAAGGAGGGAAACTCAAATATTACTCAAATATTTTATTTTCCCCTCCATTTCCCATTCACCCATTTTAAGCATTAATATNCTACTTATCTTGTTCAATCATTCATAAACTTGTACCGGATGAACAAATGTTGCATGTGTTTTCAATTATTCACAACTTTTGTCAAGCGGGCTAAACCTGAAATTATCTTCACTCTACTTAACTTGTTAAATTGTTCACAAGCTTTATAGGGTGGAAAGATTTTGTGGTTTACATGTTTTGTCGGATATACTTGGTATCATCTTCATTTTACCTATTTTGTTAAATGTTCACAAGTTTTATTAGATGGATAATTCCTACATGCATTGTTCGTTATTCATATTTCTTGCTAATTCTTTTCAATATTTTGGAGTATCAAAGTGAAGTATAATATTCTTCAATCATTTAAAGAATTAAGTATTATGTGATACCTCGTGGGGGAAAAAGAGAAGAAGACCTTCCAAAATCAAAGTTACAAGTTTAACTTTGTTATTTTTCACATAGCCCGTCACTATATTTCAAGGATTCATCTCGACGACTTTGTGTGTGAATCTAACATGTGAAACTTTTTATCATTCATCCAATAAAAGATATTAATTTAAAGATAAAAAAAATAAAAAATACACCAGAAAGAAAAAGGAGGAGGAATGTGGACGAAGAAGAAGAGCATTAAAATGAGAGCATAATCTAGGAGTGGGCGTTACGACAATTCGGATTGAATATTGAGAATTTCGGTTTGGATTTTAGGTTTTCGAATTAGAAAAAGATCACAATCCAAATCTTATCCAACTACATGATCGAAATTTCTAAGTTCAGTTTTATACTAATCGGTTTTAAACCTACAAAGTTGAGTTTCTTCTCTTTATAAAAATAAATATTCAAATAAAGAATTCAGTATCATAATCATCCAAATAAAGTAGTTATACAAAATACAAAATTATTATCAAGAAAGTGCAACAAAAGCATGCATTAATAAAGTCCTACGAATTAACAAGTCAAATATTGTAAAAATATGGTGAATGTTTATGTATAAGAAACTTGTTTGACCAAGAATGAGTTAATCCTTGGTTAAACTAATTAGTGATTAATTAAGATGGGACAATCCTAATCAAAGCTAATGCTTCTAGATCCAATATTGAATGAAATGAGTATCAATATACTTGAAGTGAAACGTGGGTAATACATGTGACTAGATTTTATACAATGTAAAGAGAACAAGTAATAAATAACATTAAATGGCAATAAATGTAAATAGAGGGGAAGATTCACTCAATACTGAAGAGGGTGAAGGATTCCTTCCTCTGACAATGATGAATGACACGAGAGAGATAGAATATATTGCACTTTCTTAGATCTGATGGAAAAGACAATAGAATAGTTCACCAACAGGATGAATCTTAGTCAAAAGTAGTTCATTGTATTTTTTATGAGAGCTTATCCTTTACAGGTGTTCTTATCATATGGAATCTCACATGCCTTTTTCCCCCTCTCTCTTTCTATTTATATATGTGATATTCCCTAAGAACCCTAAAGTACAAATAGAGAGAATATCCAATGGAATATTTCCTCTGTGGATCCCAATATGAAACTAGCCGTTATTTCTAACTCCACTGCTCGACCACAACCAACTGTTAAACTGATCGGCACATGAGGTTATTAACCGACCATGCTGTACTTTATCGATTTCCAGGTCATTCTCCTCATCCAACTCTGCACGATTTAATCCTCGGTCAAGTTTTGACCCATACAGTTAGCCCCTCCACTTAGTGACCTTTGGTCGGCCTCACTAAGCGGACATCACCGGTCTTGCTCAGGGGATTTGGTGGGAGAGGAGTTCGTACGAGGTGGCAATGTGGCGCTTCAAGAACCACAAATTATTGTGACGTCATCCTAGGATGACATCATTGTTGTAGGCATCATCATTACGCGTGTGCCGCATCATTTCCTGTGCTTCTGGCATTTCGATTCTTGTGCAACCGGCGGTTGGTGTTTCGATTCATGCGCTTGTTCTCTTATAAATACCATAAGAGATCCCCTTAAGCCAAACTTTACACACTCTCATTTTCTAAGCTTTTGCTTCTCATCATTCTCTTCTTCTTTGTGCATTCTAATTTCCTTTTGTTGTTGATTTTGCGATAGATTTATGCAATTCCTCCTTCCCCTTGAGATCACATCCCTAGCACCTTCGATTAACAGAAGATGGCAACCTCCTCTCGTGTCTTTGATGTCTCATCTGAACCAACACCTCTTTCAGTGAGGATGCCTCCTCACGAGGACGATATTGTTGCCGTTACTAACGACGACAACTTTCCTACCGTGGACGAGATTATCCCTCGTAATGACAAATCCAGGTCATATTTTTTGAAAATACCGACAGAGGAGCCTAAATCAGTACTCTCTGAACTGGACGAGGTCGTCTTTTCCAAGTTAAGGATCAAGAATGGAATTCATGCCCATATTGACCTAGTTTCGACCTGTAGAGACGTGATTCAAGTTCATCGACCTGGGTACTACGCCTTTTACACGTAGCCGTTCCGTACAGGCTACTCTCTTCCTCTTCCTCCACTAGCGGAGGATTTATGCCGATACTACTAGGTCTTGTCGACCCAGCTTTCTCCGTATCTCTACAAGATTTTTCTGATGCTGGCGAAATACGCCGAGTTGGCCAACCGGTGGGTTTCGCTTCGTCACTTGCTACACCTCTTCTCACCAAACTTCCTCAGGGGTACGATGATGCATCTTCGACATCGCGGGACCAAAGGTTTGGTCGTGAAGATGGACGACAGAGTTAGTCGTCGCTTTAATTTCCACTTCATCTACATCAAAATCGAGCACATGGTGGCGAATCCTATTGGATTCCCAGAAGTGTGGAATTTTGCTTGTAAGTACCTTTATCAACCGTCTTCTTACTTTGTTTCGTATTGCTTTGTCGACGATTTTACTGATCCTCATTTTCTTTTGTGTAGCCGAAAGGGAGTCTCCTTTGTTGGTTGCCGATATCTGTGATTGGGTGAGCCAGATTTTTCCCTACACGGTGGGGGTTCGTGAGTGGTTAGCCTTCCACAAAAAATTCGGTCGTAGGCCTTCTGCCACTGGTGAGTCTTCGGTTCGGCCTTTATGGATTATGCGTCAATCATGATTTCTCTTCTTCTTATTTTTTATTTGAATTGATCATTAGTGCATTAGCTCGAAGTCTTCGACGAAGAAGAAAGCTCCTACCCCTGCCTTCCGCTAGTCGGGCATTTCGAAAGGGTCGCTGCTTACTGCTGCCGTGACTGAACCTACTATCTTAGTGGCTCCTTCCCCGGTCCCGGTTCCTCGTGACCTTGGTCGACGTACAGCAACTTCGTCGCTGGTGGTTCCCCATCCTCCCGTTCTGCACCTAGTAGATGAGTCATCGCCCAGCGGGGAGAAAGTAGCTCTATTAGTAAAGAGGCGGAGGCTAGATTTAGGCGGAGAGGTAGCGGAGACCGAGGGGTCAACAATGGGTGGTTTCGTCCCGTCCGCGGTCGTAACTGAGGGTGGCGTGACTTTGGATGATGAGATCCAGCACCCTTTGGAGAGTGAGAACATTTTTGACCTTCCTGAGGTAGTCGAGAGGGGAGATGATCGGGCCGTGGAGGTTAACGTCGGGCCGTCAAGTTATCCATCACTGTCGGGACATGTTAGTGTCCCATCTTCTGTCGAGGAGAGAGGGAAGAACGTAGTCGTGGACGGCTACGAATCATGTTCTGACATGTCACGACCCGATTTACCCTCCGAAAGGTATCGTGACTGCACCTAGTCATCACGATGCCGCTCGGCATGTTCAAATATAAACCCCAAAGACCGGAATTGTCAAAATATAGTCACAAGCTTCTACACTATTGTAGCTCTAAACAAAATCGGAAAGTACATAGTAGATATCTCTATAAGATAGAATGGAAGGGGACTCGGAGGATTCTACGGACGCGGAAGAAATACCTCGCGGTCTCCTGAAACAACAACTGCAACTAGCCACGCGACTGATAACTCGTACTTGGATCTGCTCACAAAAAACATGTGCAGGAAAGGGCATGAGTACACCATATTTGGTACCCAGTAAGTGCCAAGCCTTACCCCAGTCAAGTAGTGACGTGGACAGGTTAAGGCTCTACTGGATTTTTATATAAATCAATTTAAACAGTACGAAAGATAAGTAATTTCTACAGTAAACAGTAAAAGAAAATATTTTAAAACGCAATCGTAAAAAGGGAGCCCTCGGCTCCAAAGCACAAGGTGGAATCTCCCGGGATACCGTGATTATGAAGTATAGAGGGATCTCCCGGAATACGTCTGTAGTCCCAAAATAAATATGCAGTGCTGGGAGATCTCCCGGAATACGTCTGTAGTCCCAAAATAAATATGCAGTGCTGGGGGATCTCCCGGAATACGTTCATAGTCCCAAAATAAATATGCAGTGCTGGGAGATCTCCCGGAATACGTCTGTAGTCCCAAAATAAATATGCAGTGCTGGGGGATCTCCCGGAATACGTTCATAGTCCCAAAATAAATATGCAGTGCTGGGGGATCTCCCGGAATACATCTGTAGTCCCAATTTAAATATGCGATGCGAAATGAAATGAAATACAGATAGGCATCAATTCAAACAGTTCATCTAATCACAGGTAGGAAAACAGGAAACTTACAAAACATGGCACACAGAGTGTCAAATAAGAAAGTTAATATGTAAACATGTAAGCATGCTTTCCTAATCTAAGGTAAACAGTTTAACACATTTAAGAAATGTAATAGGAGAAAAATAATTTATAATTTTTGAAGGAAAATGGGATTTTTGCAAGAATGGCCCATGTACGTACTCGTCACCTCACGTTGCGCCCACACAACAATTTATGTCAACACATCCCTAGGGGAAGTCTCCAACACAGAGTTAGGCAAGTCACTTACCTCGACTCCTCAAATCAACTCGAAATCACGTTCTTGCCACGAGTACCCGACTCCAAATGGCCCAAATCTATTCAATTCAATTGTACAATATAAATATAACTTCAAGAAATTAATCTAACTAATTAATTCGAAGTTAATACGCGAAATTAGAAAAATCGCCCCAAAAAGTCCCTCAGGGCCACGTCTCGGAATCAAGTGAAAGTTACCAATTTAGAACACCCATTCACTCACGAACACACTCGAACAAGAATCGTCAAAATCTGACGTCAAAATCCCATTAAATTCTCGGATTTTCAATTGGGGAACTTTTCTCCCATTTTTCTATTTTCCACTCAAATTCCTTGATTATATTGAAGAACTTGCTATAGATTGATAAAATACAAATGAAATAGGATTCGGAATCATTACCTACTGATCTCCTCTTCAAAATCCACCCAAAATTGCCTATTCCCGTGCTCCAAATCGATTTTTGAAGTTATGAAACTCATACTCTCGAATTGTCTATTTCTGACCAGCGATTTCCGCTTATGTGGTCAACTGGGCCGCGCCTGTGGTCCTTCTTCTACGGTTGGGCTTACGCATCTGCAAAACTTCACTAAACGGCCCAGTTCCGCATCTGCGATCGCTGGCCCTCATGCCCAAAACCGCACCTATGACTTCCCTTTCGCTTCTGCGGGGCCGCATATGCGGTCCAACATCCGCAGGTGCGAAAAACACCAGAACAACCCACATCAAATTTTGCATAAGTCCCATTTTCTTCCCGTTGAGCATCCGAAACACACCCGAGGCCCCCGGGACCTCAACCAAACCTACCAACCAGTCATGTAACATCATTCGTACTTAGTCGAGCCTTCAAACCATATCACATAACACCAAAAACACGAATTAAACACGAATTCAAGCCTAAGAACTTAGCATTTTTCCAAAATCCACAAATGATGTCGAAACACGTCAAAACTAGTCCGAATGACCTCAAATTTGACACACAAGTTACAAATGAAACTACGAACCTACATCCACTTTCGGAATCCCATTCCAAGCCTGATATCAAAATATTACCTATCGGCCGAAATTGCCAAAATTTTAACTTTCGCCAATTCAAGCCTAAATCTACTACAGACCTCGAACACATATCTGGATGCGCTCCTAACCCCAAAATCACTTAACAGAGCTAACGGAGTCGACGGAATTCCATTTCGGATCCGTCTTCACACAGTTCCAACTATGGTCTGATTTCTGAGGCTTAAACTCATATTTAGGGACTATGTGTCCCAAAACTCTAAAAAATCCACAACTAATCACTCAATAAAGTCCCAAAAGCATAAACAAACATGGGAAAAGTAGTTGTTAGGGGATCGGGGCGCTAACTCTTAAAACGACCGACCGGGTTGTTACATGACATCAACCCAGAAGAGGTCAGGATGTTCAATGAGGGATTCACCCGTGTGGAGGTGGGACGGATGGGGCCAACCGTAGCATAGTCATCCCCCTCGACTTGGATTTGTTGAAGCTCTCAAAACGTGTAGTTCCTGACTTAGGCCCGATGTGTTCTCGTGTTGAGGCGACAACACCCTTTCTTTGGGCATATTGGGGATGACCCTTCAGGTAAGTATCCCGGCTTCTGCTCTTTGTGTCTTTTCTTATTCTCCTCTATTTTTACTAACTCTTTTATCCTTTTTCTTCTTTGCTCAGACCCTTATTTTGGAGATCGAGTGCGCCCGTCGAGAGGAGAGGAGAAGGGATATTTTCAAGAGAATGGAGTCGAAGTACCGTGAGTACCACTCCAAGAATCATGCATTATGTATCATGCTTGGTGCCGGCGGAAACATCCAGTCCCTTAGAGACGAGTTAAAACAAAAGGACAAAGAGTTGGCGAGGGTTATTCGGAGGTGAAGCCAGCTTAAGGAGTCACTTAGGGCCAAGGAGGATGAGCTCGAGTTGAGCCGGGGGGTCGCGGCGGAGTGCGCAGACCTTCAAACCAAACTGACATACTTGTGTGTAGAGCTTGATCAGAACTCGACCCAGTTCTATGCCATGAATTGCGAGTTGGTTGAGGCACCCGTAGAGCTGGGCAAGGTCGATGAAGCCAGGAAGGCGTCTTTGTCCAAAGTGGCGGCGATGGAGGAGGTTGTCCGTGTTCTTTAGTCTGAACGAGAGCGTGAGGCTGAGGCGGCCACACTTAGGGAGTCTCGGCTTGATGAGAGGATTATGGTCTTGAGGGGGAGGCTCTGGTCTAAATGATAAGGTCGCCGCTCTGGAGGTCGAGAAGGTGCAGTTGTTGGCTCGTCCGTCCTCCTTTCATACATCCTCCTTCCCTGACGTGCCGCGGGATTCATATGAGAACTAGATCCATACTGAGGACCAATTGGATATCTTTAGAGATTTGATGGTGGCTAAAATGGTCTCTACGGTTGAGTATGAAGGTGATCGTGTTAAGGCGCGTGAAGCCCGAGTTTCCTGTGGCTTTGACCCTGCTACGGCGGTTGCAGTCGACGGCGAGGAAGAATTGGATGGGATTGAGTAGGACACCTGGTGTGATGATGAATATCCAGACAGCGGTGATGAAGGCGAGGACAGTGTGGACTAATAATTTACTTTGATTTTGTCTTCTCTTTTTTGTATGTGGGCGTATTTCTGGCCCTTTGTAATATATATTTTGGAATGAAATGATTGTGACCTTTTGTTGTACGTTGTTTGGGTCTTTTACTTTTTTCCGATCATTTTTCTTCACGTGATTGTTTTCATAATCGAGTACGTTTTTGAATAGATGTGGTTGAAGTCCCATGTCCCATAACTAACTCAAACGGAGTTAACTTTTAACTTAGACTCTAAGTTAGGTTGAGTTTGAGTTGAGTCTGAATGTGAGAGAATATAATTCTTTATTGATTCGAACAAGGTCAATTAATAGTTAATTTGAACGAGGTCAAATAATAGTTAACTCGAACAAGGTCGGATAATAGTTAACTCGAACAAGGTTGAATAGTTGTTAATTCGAGCGAGGTCAAATATTACTCGTGATTGATTCGAACGAGGTCGAGTATGAGTTGATTCGAGAGAAGTCGAATGTTACTCGTGATTGATTAGAACGAGGTCGAATATGAGTTGATTCGAGCGACGCCGAATGTTACTCGTGATTGATTCGAACAATGTCGAATATGATTTGATTTGAGCGAGGTCGAATGTTACTCGTGATTGATTCGAACGAGGTCAAATATGAGTTGAATCGAGTGAGGTCGAATATTACTCATGATTGATTCAAACAAGGTCGAATATGAGTTGATTCAAGTGAGGTCGAATGTTACTTGTGATTGATTCGAACGAGGTCGAATATGAGTTGATACTAGCGAGGTCGAATGTTACTCATGATTGATTCGAACGAGATAGAATATGAGTTGATTCGAGTAAGGTTGAATGTTACTTGTGATTGATTCGAACAAGGTCGAATATGAGTTTATTCGAGTGAGGTCGAATGTTACTCGTGATTTATTCGAACGAGGTCGAATATGAGTTGATTCGAGTGAGGTCGAATATTACTCGTGATTGATTCGAATGAGGTCGAATATGAGTTAATTTTAGCAAGGTCGAATATTACTCGTGACTGATTCGAATGAGGTCGAATATGAGTTGATTCGAGTGAGGTCGAATGTTACTCATGATTGATTTGAACGAGGTCGAATATGAGTTGATTCGAGTGAGGTTGAATGTTACTCGTGATTTATTCGAACGAGGTCGAATATGAGTTGATTCGAGTGAGGTCGAATGTTACTCGTGATTGATTCGAACGAGGTCAAATATGAATTGATTCGAGCGAGGTCGAATGTTACTCATGATTTATTCGTACGAGGCCGAATGTGAGTTGATTCGAGCATGGTCGAATGTTACTCGTGATTGATTCGAACAAGGTCGAATATGAGTTGATTCGAGCGAGGTCGAACGTTACTCGTGATTGATTCGAACGAGTTCGAATATGAGTTGATTCGAGCGAGGTTGAATGTTACTCGTGACTGATTTGAATGAGGTCGAATATGAGTTGCTGGATAATGTTTAGAATTTGTGGAGACATATGAACATCGTGTATTTGCACACTTTGCTTTGCTTATACATTCATTGGAGAAGTTTACATGTTTTTGTTCTGTCTATATATGTACATTGGAGAAGTCCCAGCCTACCTAGTCCCTTCATTGGTCGACCTGGAAAATTAGTTGAGAGGTCGGGCGATGAACTTATACTTAACTTTGAGATGCCCTCTTTGTCTCCCTCGTTAAAAACATTCCCGAGAAAACCCAATTGGAACAAAACTCGGGTGAGGGAAAAAGAGTACGACTTAGAAGACGTCTATTCTTAGAAGTTGAAGTATTCAAGGTGGGCGACATTCCAATTGTTTGGTAGTAATTTTCCCTCCATTGTTTCGAGTTGGAACGACCCTTTGCTTACTGCCGCCATGATTTTGTATGAGTCGTCCCAATTGGTCCCAGTTTGCCTTCCGTGGATCCTTGCTCGCCTGTGTTTTGGCCTTGAGTACGTAGTCCCCGACTTTGAGCGGCCTAAACTTGGGTTTTT
The DNA here is from genome assembly GCA_005239495.1 of Nicotiana undulata. Lineage (NCBI taxonomy): Eukaryota > Viridiplantae > Streptophyta > Magnoliopsida > Solanales > Solanaceae > Nicotiana > Nicotiana undulata. The sequence goes on from ML292218.1 coordinate 9,712, forward strand.
TGTTATAGTATCGCTCCGCCTGTTGTTTTTGGGCTACCATTCTTATGTAAGCCATGTCTTTTCGTTCTTCGACCTCATCGAGCTCTTGCCTTCTGTTTTCATCGTTGCTTAGCCCACTCTCATTTGAATATCTTAGACTCGGTTCTCTGAACTCGACCGGCATCACTGCATCAATCCCATACTAGTGAGTACGGAATTTCCCATGTGCTTGTCTTTGGCGTAGTGCGGTATTCCCATAGCACTTCCGGCAGCAACTCTGGCCACAGTCCCTTGGCGTTTTCGAGCTTCTTTTTCATGATATTCAATATCGACTTGTTGGAGGATTCAGCTTGTCCGTTGCCTGCGGGGTGATATGGCGTGGAGAGTATTCTTTTGATGTGCCATTTTTTGAAGAACTCGACGGCCTTGTTTCTTGTGAATTGGGTTCCGTTGTCACAGCTGATTTCTTTGGGAATGTCGAAGCGGCATACGATGTTCTTCCATATAAAGTAGATCACTTCTTGTTCGCGTATTTTGGCGAATGCACCTACTTCCACCCATTTAGAAAAATAGTCAGTTAAAACTAAAAGAAATCGTACATTACCTCGTCATGCGGGAAGGGGGGCAGCGATATCCATTCCCCATTTGATGAAGGGCCAGGGCGAGGTGACTGAGTGGAGGTTCTCGCCCGCTTGGTGGATCATGGGGCATAATTTTGGCATGGTTCGCATTTTTTTTTAAAATCAGTTGCTTTCTTTTTCATTGTGGTCCAGTAGTAGCCTACTCGTATGAGACATCTGAATAGGGCTCGATTGCTGGTGTGAGCCCCGCAGTGACCTTCATGTACCTCTTCTAGGACGTTTCGTGTCTGGTTTGGTCCTAAACATTTCGCTAGAGGGCCGCCATACGTCCTTTTGTACATGTCGTTGTTGATGATGTTATATTTGGCTGCTTGAATTCGAAGTTTTTTGGCTTCTTTTTTGTCGTTTGGAAGCACGTCGTCCTGCAAGTATGCGACAATACAGTTGCGCCAGTCCTAAGTTAGGTTAATAGTGCGTACCTCAATTTGGTCGATGGACGAGTGGAGGAGAGTGTCCACATTCTCTTTTTTGGTTATGCTTTTAGTGGCCGCCTCCAATTTGGCGAGGTCGTCCGCCTCGATGTTCTGCCTCAAGGTATTTGATTAGCTGGCATTCATCAAACCCGGGTAGCAATTTGCATATCTCGGCCTGATATTTTTATAGCCTTTGTTCCTTAATTTAGAAAGTCTCTATGACTTGATTGACATCGAGTTGTAAGTCACATGATAGGACTACTCGACGTGCTCCGTATTTGAGTGCCAACTTTAACCTTGCAATAACAGCCTCATACTCGGCCTCATTGTTAGTCATATCGGGACATCGTACGAACTGGAAAATTATCTCGCCTGTCGGGACCTCGAGTACCAGTCCCAATCCAGATCTTAACACGTTAGAGGCGCCATCGGTGTACAGAATCTATTGGTCGTGTGTCTTAAGGGATGTACTAGCGGCTTCCCTTTTGACCTCGGGCATTATTTTAGCGCTGAATTCGGCGACGAAGTTGGCAAGTACTTGCGACTTTATCGATGTTCGCAACTGATAGGTTATATCGTGCTCGCTTAATTCAATGGCCCATTTGGCCAACCTACCCGACAGCTCGAGTTTGTGCAGGATACTCCTTAGAGGAAAGGTCATGACCATCGAGATGGGGTGTCACTGGAAATAAGGTCTAAGATTTCGTGAAGCTACGACCAAAGACAAGGCTAGCTTCCCGAGGTGGGGGTACCTCGTTTCAGCATCGACCAGGGTCTTATTAATGTAGTAGATTGGAGATTGCGTACCTTTAATTTCTCGGACCAGGATTGCGTTTACTGCGACGTCGGAAAGGGTTAGGTATATTAGGAGGCGTTCTTCGGGTTCCACCTTAGCAAGAAGCGGGGGCGAAGATAGGTACGCCTTTAGTTCTCTCAGGACGTCGACGCACTCCAAATTCCATTGGAGTTCGTTTTCCTTTTTTAGCACGCTGAAGAATTTGTGGCATCTATCAGAGGATCGTGAGATGAACCTCGATAGGGCAGCTATACAATCGGTCAGTTTCTGCACCTGCTTCTTGCTGGTCAAGTTTTCTAGTATTTCCTCTATAGCCTTGATTTGGTCAGGGTTGACCTCGATGCCTCTTTGTGACACTAAAAAGCCAAGGAACTTTCCTGAGGTCATGCCGAAGGCGCATTTTTTGGGGTTCAATTTCATGTCGTACCGCCTGAGTATGTCGAAGGCTTCTCTCAAATGGTCGATATGGTCTTCCTTTCTTTTCGACTTGACAAACATTTCATCTATATATATTTCCATGGTTTTTCTGAGTTGTTCTTTGAACGTTTTGGTTACTGGCCTCTGGTATGTTGCCCCTGCGTTTTCAATATGAACGGCATGACTCTGTAGCAGTACTTCCCTTGGTGAGTGATGAAAGTAGTTTTTTCCTGGTCTTCTTCCTCCACGAGGATCTGATTGTAACCTGAATAGGCGTCCAGGAAACTTAACAGCTCGTGCCCTGTTGTTGCGTCGATGAGCTGATCAATGTGAGGTAGTGGGAATGATTCTTTCGGGTATGCCTTGTTTAGATCTGTGAAGTCTACGCACATGCACCATTTCCCATTTTTCTTTTTCACCATGACCACGTTGGCGACCCATTTGTGGTATTTCGACTCCCTGATAGAGTCGTTTTCAAGAAATTTTTCCACCTCTTCGGGGACAACATCATTTATCGGGACATTGAATTTTCTTGTGACATGCCACACCGGTGGTGGAATGGGTGGACATTCAATTTGTGTGTTGCTATTTTCTTCGGGATACCCGGCATGTCTGCATGACAAAAGGCAAACAAGTCTGCATTGTTATCTAAAAACTAATGGAATTTACTTGGTTCTTGGAGTTTGTGGCCAATATAGGCTTTTTTGATGTGGTCGCTTTTATCGAGCTGAATGGGGTCGAGGTCTTCCACAATTTATCCCGTAGCCTCCACGACATTGGGGTCCTTGATGACATATTTCCCTTCGTCTCCGTCCGACCTTGACCTCGTTAATTGCTATGTTTATGTGCCTTTGCCCTTTAACTGTTGAGTGGGAAAATCAAGCCTCGGGTCCCAATATGCGACCAAAGAATCGAATGGTGAGGTCATGAGCACAAGTCTGGAACTATTGGACGGAAGACGTGAGGCCGCCCTAGTCCGATTGGCCGCTCAGAAACCAGATAGAAAGATATTACAACCAAAGAGCCAACCTCCGACACTTCAAGATCGGGGACTTGGTGTTAAGGAAAGTGACATTATACACCTTAAACCCAAACAAGGGGAAGCTAGGACCTAATTGGGAAGGACCATCCCGAGTCGTCAGAATTACCGGCAAAGGCTCGTACAAACTCAAAGTGGGAAACAATGCATAGCTACTAAACAACTTGAACGTGATGCACTTAAAGCGGTACTACTGCTAAAGTATGATCTCATTTACTTTTTTATAATATTATGAATCAGACTAACACATGCAAGCAATGTCCAAGGGAGAATGTGACTATAATGTCTGAAAGCATGCATTGCACTCTTTTTCTCTTGAACCGGTTTTGTCCCAAACGAGTTTTTCGGCAAGGTTTTTAGCGAGGCAACAATAAATCGTGCAAACTTAGATTCGAAGGCCAATCTTAAACCAGATTCAATGGGCGCATCAACAGTATCCCAGCCCTCTCAATATTGAACTCGAATACTGGGGGCTTCACCCTCGGGTTAAAGTTCTTGGCAAGGAAAGAAGGAAACTTTGTACTTGAATAGCTTAGGCTCAGTGGTTAGGATTTATTGTAAGGGCCAAACGATTAAGTGAATCATGCCCACATAGTTCACCTTAGTCGTGATACAAGCTTTTACACGCTTTCGATCATGTACTTTACACACAGAAATGAAAGAAAGTTTCCACCTTGCTATTACACATTCTTACCTCTTAAAACATAGATCATACCCCTATTCGGGGACTATCGAGCGCAAGGGCTACCCTTATTTAGGGACTATCGAGCCTAAGGGCTACCCCTATTTAGGGACTATCGAGCCCGAGGGCTACTCCTACTCGGGGACTGTCGTCCGAAAGAAGTTACGTCAACTCGGGCTACCAAATCCCGGAGGTACAAAACCTATTAGGTATACCTAAACAAAAAAGGCTACGACCACCCAAAAAATGGCTTTGAGACGTCCGAAGATCGTAACCAGAACATAAGGCCTTCATAAAAATTTAAAACCTGCTAAAAGGTTACCCTCGGCAAAAGCATCAGCTAAAAATCACTTAAGCATCTTGGGAAAACTTCTGGTCACACCTAGCTTTCAAAACCTCGAGCAAATAAAGTTGCATCAAAGTCAGGCTCTGTTTGGACCTGTGAAAAACGAACGACTTATTTCTACATTTGATTTTATGCTAAGGCATTAGAAATATTTGCAATAATAGAAATTATGAAAAAATGCTAAAAAGTAGACTTGAAATTTCCAGAAAAGGAAATTTTATATATTCCAGAATGTATTTACAAAGGTACAACAAAAACGGCCTCAAAATAAACAAAAAACATACACAAGACAAATACAAGAAAAGTTCTAAGGCATTCATGCCTGATCTTCACCGGGGCCCAACTCGTCGCCAGAACCGTCGGAGCCTTTCGGATCTCTTAGAACCCTCAGAGTATTCGGCCCCTTCAGGCTCGAAAAGTTTCTTTTCCTCGGCCTCAAGCTTTATTTCTTCCTCAATTTTGGCTGACAGGTCGAAGCCTCGGGCGTGAATTTCTTCGAGGGTCTCCCTTCGAGACAGTCACCTCATTTATTCGACATTGGTCTTCAGGCAGGCTTCGACTGCTATTGGGAACCATATCCTCGGCATCGGCATAGGTTGTCTCCAACTCTCATTACGTCGTACTCTCTACCGAAGGCGCCCCGCTCTACGACAGTCGATCTCAGTTGTGCTCCAAGATCACCATTCAGATGAGCTCGCTTGTCAACTTTCTCCTTCTCCACCCGAAGTTGAATCTCTACTGATGTCATCTTTGCCTGGGCAGTATCCTTTTCCGAAGCCAGCAGATCCATTTTTCTCTTCCAACCATCGGCCATGGCTTGTATATCGTTCATATCCCTTCGGAGTTGATCGATCTAGTCAATCTTCTATTGGACCTGCGAGGTTTTGTCATTAGCCACTACGACTAGTTCCTCGTTTCTAACTTCAAAGACCTTTACCTTTTCAACCAGGTCGGCATGTTCCCGCCTCAAGGTCGATGCTTCTTGCTAATCCCTATCCAGCTCGTCTTGAAGGTCCTCGATGGTCCAGTGTTGTTGCTCGCTGAGGAGCTTGTACATATCCTTCTTTTGAGCCTACTCCTTGAGCTCGAGCTTGAGCTGATTAACCTCGACACGGTACTAGAGGAAGCTCTCGTGGTGAAGTGTCGAGGCCTTCAAGACAACAAAAATCATGAGAAATATCAAAACCTAAGTAAAATACAAGAATACATAATGATGCCTTACCCGATTCACCGCCTGCTGCGCTTCGTTGAAAAGATATGGCACGTCCACTTCTTTCATTTTTGCTTGGTCCTCCTCGGTCACCAGGCATCGGAGGTAGCTTGCTATGCCCATGGGAGCAGATAAAACTCGATCATCCTCCAGGACAGTTAGAATAACCGCTTTCTTGCGACCAGGGTCCACACTCGAAGCGAGAAACTGATTAATCAACTTTGGGATAGAACTCGACCTGCTAGCTTCCGAAGATATATCCTTCTTCGGGACTTCCAGGTCACCTAGCCCGGAAAAATCTTCCAAAGTGGACGAGTCCATACCATCGAAGAAAGAATGAAGGAGGTCGCATGCACCATGAACCCCTTCACTGGACTTCTCTTTTCCTGCTTAGGCCTCCTCAAAAATGGACTCGGTGTAGGAGGGCGTCTCCACGATTTCTATTAACTAGGCACTTCCTTCGGAGCGAAGCTGGCGTCTCGGAGGGTACCACCATCTGTCTCCATATCGGCCTCTCGAGTTTGAGGGAGGTCAGCCTCACGAATTCCCCCTCGGTTACCGCTTGCTCCATGGGAGGGGTCGATCCATGGGAAACAAAAATATCATCTTCTTCCGACTCATCCCTGAGCCGGAGAAGAGAATCGGAATCTGGCGCCCAGGATTTGGTGCTCTTCTTGGGATTACGAGCCACCCTCTTCTTTGGCTTCACCTCGGAACCCCGATTTCTTTTCCTCTTTTTCTTTTCCCTCGTGGAAGCCCCCGGCTATCCCGTAACGGAGGGTTTAATGGACGAGGATATGTCCTCGTCCCCTTCCAAAGGCCTAATCTCGGTGGTCTTAGGCAAACCTATAAAAGAAATAAGAAAGGTTAGTATAATATGATTTAAGTACACGGTAAGAGTTATTCGAAGGGGAACCTTACCATGAGAACAGGCCTCCCATCAGCCCTTCGAAAGTTTGTGCCATATGCGCTCGAAGTACGACATCTGCTTGCAGATGCCTTCGATCCACTCCTTGAGTCGGGGGACCGCATTTGGAACCCGGGACATAGCTGCACAACCACAAACATGAACGATGAGAGAAGAAATAAAGAAAAGTTGGCATTTAAGGAAAGGCTGCACTTACGAGATGCATTCCACTTCTTAGGGAATGGAATGAACTCGGAGGGGATCAGGTCTTCAGTCTTCACCCGATTGAGGCGCTCCTGCTAGCCTCGGTATCGATCTTCGTTAATACTCGAAAAGAGGACTTTGTTGGCTCAACGAGGCGAGTGAGCTTGATTAATCCCTCTCGGGAAAATTCGGGGATTGTATAGATAGAGCAAGTGATCAAGGGTGAACCGACAAGACTCGGTGTTATACGTAAAATAGTGGAGGAAGATAACGATCCTCCAAAGAGACAGGTGGATTTTCCCAAGGCACACTTCGTACCTCTTACAAAAGCCAAAATCACCGGGTAACGGGTAAGTGTAAACACTTAGGTATCCCTCCACGTGGGTAGTAATATCATCTTTGGGCCCGGGGACTACTACGTCCTTGACTTCTCATTTGCAGTCCTCTCGGACCATGGGAAGGACATCTTCGGTAAAGGAACATATATATCTACATGCGCCTTCGCCCCTGTCCTGTTTGGATGAGGGCTTCTCGACTTTGAATTCGTTCGCGATTGAACAACCCCCGGGTATAAAGCTCTTCAGGGGAGGCTCAGTGGCAGCCTTGGGGGAAGATGTCTTAGGGATAGACACCTCGGGAGTGGCCACCTCGTGAATAGTTGCCTCAGAATTAGCCACTTCGGCATTCGTGGTCGGGTGGGAAGATGAAGACGCAGTCTGTTGGGGAATTGATTTGGAAGCTTTAGCCATTGCTATCTGATAAAGTTTGAGAATTTGAAGAAAAAGTATGAAGGTTTGGGAGAACAAGTTTGACGATTGAATAGTAGGGTATGAAATTTGCACCAAATCTGGGTAAGAACCTAAGAAGAATTATGAAGATTTCAAGATCTAAGATGAACGTATGAAGGTTTGAAAGAAGTAGATGATAACTAGAAAATTTGAAGGTGGACACTTGATCGAAAAGTGGAAAAAGAACAAAGGGTGGAAGCTTTTATAGGGGAGGTACGCGACGTTTCGTATTCGAAGGCAGCTAGCCGATGGTTGACACGTGTCTGAAGTCAGAACGACACGACTGATGGGATGTTTAACTTCTTCGTCGTTTCGGTTGTAACGTACGAAAGAAGGAACCGGAGAACATCTGCAATTTCTCGTCGTTTTGGCAAACCTACTCTCTAAGAAATGAGGGGAATATCTGTATACGGGTAAATCCGGGGCTAGTGAGCACCCCAGTTTCCCGGTGGGGGCAAATGAAGCAAGTACATAACTACATGAAATCGAGATCGAAGCTAAGAACCTCTCATACCAAGGCCCGAACGCATCGCTTACCACCGGGGCCATCGAGATAACGCCCCCCCGAATTCGGTTCGGGCTCCAAGACCTCGAAAGGCATAACCAAACGGTTGTACACGAATAAGGAAGGGTCGTTATATCCACGCCCAACCGGATATCACAGCGTGGATCTCGGCCCGTATCAACAACGGATCAGTGATGAAAAAGAAGATTTTTTTCTTTCTTAGAATTGTAGTTAGGGAAAAACTCTTCTACTATATAAAGGGGAAGTTTATTTTTTAATAAACATATTGTAACACGCATATCAAGGCAATATACATTTGTTTTCTATACTTCTAAAAGTTATTCTTATTTTTTCTCATAGTTCTTCTTAAGTATTTTTGGATTCGAATCGAGGGCAGAACAGTTATTAAGCTCGAACACGAGCTCGGATCTAACATTACTACTGGGTTGGTTATATATTTTGCCTTCAATTCATTTATTTAACGTTCTTGATCATTTGTATTGAATTAGTCCACATATCCTTAAAACCGCGTATAAATTCAATTGTTATCTATTTTTAAGGATAAATGCTTAGCTTACTAAACCAGCAACATCGGAGTAAGCTCCCACATCTGTGAAGGACTGCTTTCCAGCAGAGGAAAACTTCTCGTTGCTGAGCTTGCCGTTAAAGAGTAAGATGTTGATTCTAAGTCTTATAGAATGAACAAGCACTAAAGAAAGGGTGGCATATATCTTAGCTGACTTGTCATAATCTTTTAAAATGCATGCTGCCTAACTGAAATATTTTTAGCAATTCGCTTAAAAGTCTAGTTTTTTATAATATGATCAATAAAGGATTGACTTCTAGTAATCTTACCACCCATAACTCTCATTAGTGGTCTAGCCTCCTTTTTATTTTCAGGTACTTAGATTGTCATCTCGTCACAGATCTTTGAACCAAAGAGTCACATGGATTTGTTTTTTTCATTATAGAAACGGCTGAGGATGCATAACATTGTATCAAATATCTTAATTGTTCTATGCTGGAAAGTTGACTTATTATTGTGGAAAAGATACATTTGTAATTTTTAGATGGTTTCAAGTTTGTTATCTTATAATTATGACTAATTATTGAAAATAGTAATTTACTGGAAACTGCCGTACCTTCAAGAATGTTGCCTGATAAGCTTTTGGTTTGTGTAGCTCCATTGAATTCAAACTCTAAAGCTCTGACATCTAAATCGATGACGTTATCCTATCATGCCCTGCTCTATGCATTGACTTTGCGAACATGTCGAATTCGGCTATTTGCCAAGGGTTGCTTCCCCTTAATTCCTTCAAAAGTATTTGTCTCTGACATACTAAACAAGTTGTGGCACTTCAGTTTCCTGTTGTTTGTGTCTCTATATATGGATGACGGTTTGTCTTGAATTCCAACATTAAATAGCAATTTAGAGTGAGTAGATACACGAGTGAGAGCTTAAATCTTTTACTTTGATTTTTACTGTTCTTGTTTGTTTTGGTTGAAATAATGGAATGATATACATACAGAATTGGAACAGTGCCAGTGAAGGTTGATCCTTTAATTGTATCATCTTTCGCAACGAAGCATACAAGAATATGAGAAACGTAATACTTCACGATTGTTATAAAACAATACAAGGAGAAGAAAGATTATTGCTGAGAAAAGTAGAGAGAGAATTCTTATTGATTGGGATCAATTACAGTGGAATAGGACTACTTTATTTATTGGGGAAAAGTGACTTAGCCATAAATAACAAACCCTAGAATCTCTATAGAATATAGACATTCACCATAAATAAAATATTATTTATAAAACTCCCCATTGAATGTCTATTCAACAGATAATAAGACTCGTTAAAACCTTAACTAAAATAAAACCCTGTGGGAAAAAAATTCTAGAAAAGGAAAATGAGTACACATGTTTAATAATACGCTTTTCGGTTGCCTCGTTAAAAACCTTGCAAGAAAAATCCAGTGGGACAAACCTTGTAAGAGAAAAAGAGTACAACGCGTAACTCCCCCTGATGAGAGTATTAATTTACATCCTCGAGTCTTCGCATCCCAATCTTGTGCACTAGTTTCTTGAATGTTGATGTCAGCAGAGATTTGATGAATAAATCATCCATATTAACTTCAATGAATATGTTGCACCTTGAAAATCCTCGCTATCATATTATCATGCTTATAGAGAATTGATAATTCATTCCATGTAACCTTTTCTCAAATGTTTATCATCTCTCCCCATGTTAGAAAAACTAACTTGCTCCTTCAACTTTGGGAGCCCATCTTTGTGCATTATGGTGTTAATCAAAATATACACCGCACTTTAATAATAATAATAATAATATGAAATTATTTGGTTCCTGACCCTGAACCACTTGTGAGGGGAGAATGTAGTATACTTTCGTATATAACGTATATCAACGTAGATAACGGTGATCTCATAAGCAATAGTTCAGCTATTAAGTGAAGGTACTCATTAAGTCATTTTGCTAAACGAAACCAACTTATCAAGATAAACTATCTTGAATAGAAAATCTGGAAATTATGCTCGAAATTAAATTATTGAGCAAGTTACCTCGCAAATATCATGTTGCGGGTTAATAATAATCTCACATGTAACCATCTTATAGATGCATCTTATGTGGTATACATGGCAGGTGAATGAGTCCATATTCACCTTTGATATTTCCAGCATTCATGGGATTCAATCTCAATTTTTAGTTGGTTTATTAATTAATGAGAACAAGCAACATAAGAGAATTCGTAAAGAACTTTCTAGTTCTTTAATATTTACCCGTGTGAATTCTCTTTCATTCTTGCACATCATACTTAAATTGATATGTCTAAACCAATTATTCCAACTAAATAAATTATCAATATTGATAAATTTCAGCTTTACACCATGATGTGTGCAATTATCAATAAACTCCAAGTTTATTACGATATTAGGTATATCAATAAACTTCTAGTTTACTGCGTCATATAATTTGACCATACTTTTTATTTGTGTAGTACAAATTAGGCAATAAAGCAGGTAGTTTTCATATACATATTACCTCGTTACAGTTGTCGTAATATAAAGATATTAAATCTTCTGATTATTTATAGTCGCAATATAACCATCCGCTTTCGCGAATACTTTAGAAACTCAATAAGTTTCCTTGAGACTTACTACAACACAATACCTTATTGATAATCAATTTCATTCCTCAAAGTTGGCTCTTCCAGAGCTCTCAATTAATTTTGTTCTACCATATATTCATCGATGTCTATATGGTGAATATCTTTTTTTTAAAAGTTATAAATTATGGTCATTGTCAAAATTATATGCAAGATCTGTTTCTTGAATTACTGTTATCCTTTAGTAATCACATTGCCAAAATATTTTGGCGTACAATAGATACGTGACCAATGACCATTTATGCCATAATAGTGATTTTACTTTCTTATATCATCTCAAACCTCCTTTTAGAGGTGAGTATTGTATATTCACTACCACTAGCACTTACATATTCTTCCAAGAATGAATACGTATTCATAAATCAGATGTTGTCACATTCACATCATGAATGGACCATAATCATCTACATGTGCTTTACAAAAACTCATGTCAAATCGATGACAAATATTACTTTCACAGAGTGAAGGATTATTTTGAAAATCCTTATTATTATCATTATCACGGTGATGACGAATATAATTTCATCTATTTCCACGTCCACATCCATTGATACCTTCACGGTAATAATTTTGTCTTCTTTCAGACTTATTACATATTGCTATCACATTCTCTTAAGGGGAATGAGAATGAAGCAAATTCAATGGGACGGGTTTCCACTCCTTTGCCCACAATCATACATGAATTTGATCATGGCAACGCATAAAAATTTTACCACTTCGGGTGGTTATAATTTCTTGCAAACTCTATAAGAGTTATAATCAAATTTTATTGTCTTTGCTTGCATTTAAAATCAAATTATAGAATTTCAAGAATTTAAAACAGAAAAATAAAGCAAAATACTTACCTTAAATCCAGAATTTAATCATGCAGGAAGTTTATGGAACAATTGACAATCATTATGCTCAATCCCAAAGCTTCTACTCAATTGGTTAGAGTCTCGTGCTAATAACGTGTTATAAAACAATATAAGGAGAAGAAGGGTATTGCAGAGAAAAGTAGAGAGAGAGAGAGAGAATTCTTATTGATTGGGATAAATTGCAATGGAATAGAACTCACCTATTAATATGGGGAAAGTGACTTAGCCACCAAGTAACAAACCTTATAATCTCTATAGAATATAGACATTCACCATAAATAAAATACTATTTATAACAACGATAGTATTTGAAGCAATTTTTTCTTGGGTGAAAATTATTTACATCCCCCAAGTTTACTCTAAAAATCAAACTCATCTTCCAACTTTGAATAATTATCATTCTACTCCTCTATTAAAGGTCACTTCTTAAACTGCCTATTTTACCCTCTACAATTTTTATCTCTTATTTTTATTATTTAATATAAGGATATTTTTTTATTTTAATTATGTTATTGTCACGAACCAAATTCTCCATTCCTGAATTGTCGTGACGGCACCTAGTCTCTACGACAAGGTAAGCCTAACACTTTGCGAAAATAAAATGAAAGCATGAACATTAACAACTAACAATAACAATAATCTAAATAAGCAACTGAATGTCGCTCGGCATATACAATTATCAACTTCCAAATGTACAAAACACTCCCAAGACCCCGAAAACCGTAAGTCACAAGCTTCTATGAGTCCTAATTGTTCTATATATCACTGTCTATAGAAAAGAGGGAAAAATGAACATAAGGGGATAGAGAGGGACTCTGAGGATCTGCGGGCGCGGGCAGATGTACCATGAAGTCTCCGGCAGCAGCGTCTGCAAATATGAACGAGGCTGGTAAGAAGAATCTGGATCTGCACACGAAAACATATGCAGGAAGAGCGTGAGTACACCACAATGGTATTCAGTAAGTGCCAAGCCTAACCTCGGTCGAGTAGTGACGAGGTCAGATCAGGATTCTACTTTTGTGTGTGTGTGTGTGTGTATAGAGAGAGAGAGTAAAGCAAAGCAGAATGAAATATCGCGGTAGAATAAAGAATGAAATCTAACAAGTAAGAAATGATTTAAAAAAAATAACATCTCAGTACATAGAAATGCAATAGGGGATCTCCCGAGATACCATCTCGTAGTCCCAAACGTAAATGTGCAGGGGATCTCCCGGAATACCGTTCCGTAGTCCTAAAGTAAATATGCAAGACAGAGGGATCTCCTAGAATACCGTTCCGTAGTCCCAAAGAAAATATGCAGAACAAGGGATTTCCCGGAATACCGTTTCGTAGTCCCAAAGTAAATATGCAGCCCAAACAATATAATTCGATAATTACAACACGGAATCCTACAATTCAACTTAAGTACAAGTTAAGGAAAAATAGGCAAATTCACTAAACATGTTGCACGTAGTTCAGATAAACAGTTAAGGCAAATAGGCATGCTATACTAGTCTAGCGGGATACTACACATGCTATAAGACTCAAATAAGAAGGAAAAAACATGTTATTACTTAGTGGAAATTGGGTTTTTACAACAATTAGCCCGTGTGCGTACTTGTCACCTCACGTACACGGAACTCATATATCAAAAACAGTACCAATCCTAAGGGGAGTACCCCCCCCCCCCCCCCACCAAAACACACACCGTTCCATTAAACACNACAAGGTTAAGCAAGCCACTTACCTCGAACCAAGCTCAAATCAATCCAAAACAATGCTCTTTCCACGAAAATCCGACTCTGAATGGCCCAAATCTAGCCAAAATCAATTACATAACATAAATACAACTACAAGGAACTAATCTAGCTACTGAAATCAAAGCTAAGGCTGAATTTAGAAATTCGCCCAAAAAGCCTCCCCCGGCCCACGTCTCAGAATCGGGTAAATGTTACCAAATACGAATACACATTCACTCACGAGTTCACTCGTACAAAAATTATCCAAATCCGATGTCTAAATCCCAATCAAAACTCGAAAATCCGGCTGATGAACTTTTCCCACATTTCCCCAACTTTTCAATCCAAACCCAAAATTAAATGGAAGAAATAACTATAGATTATGAAATGCAACCAAAAATGAGTTAGGAATCGTTACCCCAAATCTCTCCCTAAAAATCCCTCAAAAAATCGCCAATTTCCGAGCTCCCAAGTCCAAAAATGAAGAAATGAGTCAAACCCTCGATTTAGCCCCTTTTCTGCCAGTTAAACCGCACATGCGGTTAATTACCCGCTTCTGCGGTCCCGCACCTGCGGAAGAACCATCGCAGGAGCGAAAATAACTTAATGGGATGGGACCGCATTTGCGAGCACTAGGTCGCACATGCGAGCCCGCTCCTGCAGTCCCCTATCGCTTTTGCGCATTCGCTTTGCGGACAATTCGATGCACCTGAGGCCCCAGTTAGACAAGGCCTAAACCTGCATCTGCGACTCCATAGCCGCTTCTGCAGCTCCAGACCTGCGGCCCAAAGTGCGCAGGTACAGTTACACCAGATACAACAACTTTAGCCATTTTCCTAAGTCTCAACTCAATCCGTTAAGCACCCGAAACTCACCCGAGGCCTTCGGAACCTCAAACAAACATACCAACAAGTCATATAACTTCATGCAAAATTAGTTGAACCTTAGAATCACTAAAAACAACATCAAAACACTAATTTACACCCTGATCCAAGCCTAAGGAACTTCTAAACTTCTGAATTCCACAAAAGACGCCAAAACCTACCAAACCGCGTCCGATTGACCTCAAATTTTACACAAGAGTCAAAAATGACACCATGAACCTACTCCAACTTCCAGAAATCCAATACGACACCGATATCAAAGTTTCCACTGCCAGCCAAAATTCCAACGTTTTGCTAATTCAAGCCTAATTTTACTACGAACCTCCAAATCACATTCCGGACCCGCTCCTAAGTCCAAAATCACCTAACAGAGCTAACGGAACCATCAATATTCGAATCCGTGGTCATTTACACACAAGTCGACATCGGTCGACCTTTCCCACTAAAGCTTCTAATTAAGAGACTAAGTGTCTCAATTCACTCCAAAACCACTTCAGACCCAAACCAACCAACCCAGTAAGACATAATACAGTTGTAAAGCACAAAAGAAGCAGAAATGGGGGAAACATGGCTATAACTCTCAAGACGACCGGACTGGACATCACATCCTCCCCCTCTTAAATTAATTGTTCTTCCTCGAACGAGTCTAAAAACATACCTGGAGTCTCAAATAGGTGTGAATATTTGCTCTGCATCTACCGCTCGGTCTCCCAAGTGGACTCCTCCACAGGGTGACCTCTCCACTGCACCTTCATTAAAGTTATATCCTTTGACCTTAACTTCCGAACCTGCCGCTCCAAAATGGCCACCGGCTCCACCTCATAAGTCATATCACCATCCAACTGAACCGTGTTGAAATCTAAAACATGGGACGGATCAACGATATACTTTCGGAGCATAGAAACATGAAATATTGGATGCACACTCGACAAGCTAGGTGGTAGGGCAAGCTTGTAAGCCATCTCCCCTATCCTCTAAAGTACCTCAAAAGGACCAATGAACCGGGGGCTCAACTTTACCTTCTTCCCAAACCTCATAAAACCCTTCATGGGTGATACCTTTAGTAGAACCTTCTCTCTAACCATGAAAGACACATCACGGACCATCCTGTCCGCATAGCTTTTCTGCCTAGATTGTGTCGTGTGAAGCCGCTCCTGAATCAATTTCACCTTGTCTAATGCATCCTGGACCAAGTTTGTACCCAAGAGCCTAGCCTCACCAGGCTCAAACCATCCCACCAGAGATCTACACCGTCTCCCATATAATGTCTCGTGTGGAGCCATCTGAATGCTCAACTGATAACTGTTGTTATATGCAAACTCTGTGAGAGGCAGAAACTGGTCCCACGAACCCCCAAGATCAATGACACAAGCGCGTAATATGTCCTCCAATATCTGGATAGTGCACTCGGACTGTCCGTCTGTCTGAGGGTGAAAGGTTATTCTCAACTCAACCTGAGTACCCAACTCTCGTTGCACGGCCCTTCAAAACTGCGATGTAAACTATGTGCCTCTATCTGAAATGATGGAACTTAGGACACCATGAAATATCTCGGATGTAAATCTTAGCCAAGCGCTCTAAAGAGTAAGTAGTACCAACAGGAATGAAGAGCGCGGTCTTGGTCAGCCAATCCACAATCACCCAAATAGCGTCGAACTTCCTCGAAGTCTGTGGGAGCCCATCTACGAAATCCATG
Source organism: Nicotiana undulata (assembly GCA_005239495.1). NCBI lineage: Eukaryota > Viridiplantae > Streptophyta > Magnoliopsida > Solanales > Solanaceae > Nicotiana > Nicotiana undulata. Next base: position 25,979 of record ML292218.1, read on the forward strand.
GTGATCTGCTCCCACTTCCACTCTGGGATCTCTAACCTCTGAAGTAATCCACCCGGTCTCTGATGCTCGTACTTAACATGCTGACAGTTGAGACACTGAGCCACAAACCCAACTATATCCTTCTTCATCCTCCTCCACCAATAGTGATGTCTCAAATCCTGGTACATCTTCACGGCACCTGGGTGGATGGAAGATGGAATACCGCGAGCTGTGGGCCTCCTCAAGAATCAACTCCTGAAGCCCATCCACATTGGGCACACATATCCGGCCTTGCATCCTCAACACGCCATCATCACCAATAGTCACATCTCTAGCATCATCTCCCCGAAACCTATCCTGAAGGACGAGCATATGGGGGTCATCATACCGACGCTCCCTGATACGATCATAAATGGAAGACCTAGAAACCACACAAGCCAATACCTGTCTCGGTTCCGAAATATCCAATCTGACAAACTGGCTGGCTAAGCCCTGAGCATTCAATGCTAAGGGTCTCTCTATTACTGGAAGATATGCTAAACACCCCAAACTCTCCACTCGGCGACTCAAAGCATCGGCCACCACATTGGCCTTCCCCGGGTGGTAAAAAATGGTGATGTCATAATCCTTAAGTATCTCCAACCACCTCCACCGATGCAAGTTAATATCCTTTTGCTTGAACATGTGCTGCAAACTCCGGTGATGAGTGTAGATCTCACAAGGCACACATTACAAATAGTGACGTCAAATCTTCAAGGCATGAACAATAGCTGCTAACTCAAGATCGTGGACAGGATATTTCTTCTCATGCACCTTCGATTGTTCGGATATGTAGGCAATCACCCTACTGTCCTGCATCAACACCGCACCAAGACCAATCTGCGAAGCATCACAATATATGGTGTAAGACCCCAAACTTGTAGGCAATACCAATACTGGGGTTGTAGTCAAATCTGTCTTGAGCTTCTGAAAGCTCTCCTCACACTCCTCTACTACCTGAACGGAGAACCCTTCTTGGTCAGCCTGGTCATAGGTGCTGCAATAAATGAGAATCCCATTTACAAAATGATAGTAATACCCCGCCAAACTAAGAAAAATGCAGATCTCCGTAGCTGATAACGGTCTAGTCCAACTCTGCACTACCACCACCTTCTTCGGATCTACATTGATCCCGTCACTCGACACCACATGACCCAAGAATGCCACAGAGTCTAGCCAAAACTCACACTTAGAAAAATTTGCATACAGGCTCCTCTCTCAAAGTCTGAATCACAGTCCTCAGGTGCTGCTCATGATCCTCCCGAGTCTGGGAGTACACCAGAATGTCGTCAATAAACACAATGATGAAGGAGTCAAGATAAGGCCGGAACACACTGTGCATCAAATGCATAAAGGTTGTTGGGGCATTGGTTAGCCCGAAAGACATGACAAGAAACTCATAGTGACCATATTTGGTCCTGAAAGCAGTCTTCGGGATATATGGCTCCCGAATCTTGAATTGATGATAGCCTAAACGTAAGTCAATCTTGGAAAACACCCTGGCACTCTGTAACTGATCAAATAAGTCATCAATGCGATGCAATGGATACATGTTCTTTACTGTAACCTAGTTCAGTTGGCGATAATCAATACACATACGCATAGAATCATCCTTTTTCTCTACAAACAAGATCGGAGCACCCCAAGGCCGAATGAAGCCCTTATCAAGCAACTCCTGCAACTGCTCCTTCAACTCCTTCAACTCAGGAGGGTCCATACGGTAAGGAGGAATAAAGATGGGCTGAGTGCCCGGCAATAGATCAATGCCAAAATTAATATCTCTGTTTGGCGGCATGCCCGGAAGATCAGTTGGAAACACATCTGAAAATCCCTCACTACTGGAACTGATTTAACTGTAGGGGTATCAATACTGACATCTCTCACATAAGCTAGATATGCGTCACACCCCTTCTCAACCATTCGTTAAGCCTTAAGAAATGAAATAACTTTGCGGGGTGTATACTCTAAGGTACCCCTCCACTCTAATCGCGGTAAGCCTGGCATATCCAGCGTCATGGTATTAGCGTGACAATCAAGAATATCATAATGGGGCGACAACCAGTCCATGCCCAAGATAACGTCAAAATCTACCATGCTGAGCAATAATAAATCAGCTCTGGCCTCAAAACCACTAAGAGCAATCAAGCACGACCGATACACGTGGTCAATAACAAGAGAATCTCCCACAGGAGTAGACACATAAACAGGGGAACTCAAAGAATCCCGAGATACACCTAAATATGGAGAAAAATAAGAGGACGCATAGGAATACGTAGAGCCTGGGTCATATAATACCGACGCATAACTATGACAGACTGGAATAATACATGTGATGACAGAGTCGGAAGCAACTGCCTTTGAACGAGCTGGAAGAGCATAATAACTGGCTTGGCCTCCCCCTTTAGGGCGACCTAGGCCTCCCCGAACTCCACCTCGAGCTGGCTGAGCAGGTAGAGTGGTAGTTGGTGCTGGAAGCATGGCTGGAGGACCCGGTGGAGCACGTGGAGGTTGAGAAACCTATGGAGGTGCACCCCTCCTAAGTCTGGGGCAATCCCTCACCATATGGAGAGTATCACCACACTCAAAACAACCCATCAGAGGACGCGGCTGTTGTGACTGGCTCGGGCCAGGTCTGCTGGATTGGCTGCTAATAGCACCTCGAGCAGGAGGCACACTAGATACTGGTGGTGCATAATAAGGCTCTTGGGGTCTGGAAAGAGCTAGAACACCACTGGCGGCTGGAAGAGCTGAATGAACGGGTTGACTCATATAACCTCTACCATGGCAAGCTGCTGGGGAACAAGCTCCAGAATAATAACCAGTCTCTCGAGACCTATTGGCCTCTCTCTCCTCTCTATACCGGGCAAGCATGCCCTCCACTCTCCTGGAAATACTCACAGCCTGCTGATAAGAGATATCCATCTCCAACTCCCTAGCCATGTTGGTCCTGATACTGGGGTGGAGTCCCTCAATAAAGCGACGAACCATCTCCCAAACTGTGGCAATCAAGGCATTGAATGTCGGGCCAACTCACTGAAATGGACTGCATACTCTGGCACAGTCATAGAACCCTGGCGCAACTGCTCAAACTCTGCGTGCCATGCATCCTTGAGGCTCTGAGGAACATACTCTCTCAAAAACATAACCGAGAACTGAGTCCACGTGAGTGAGGCTATCTCGTCCGGACTACACAACTCATAAGCACACCACCACTGATATTTTGCTCCTCTAAGCTGGAAAGTGGTGAAAGAAACCCCACTCGTCTCCGCTATGCCCATAGTACAGAGAATACGATGACACTCCTCCAGAAAACCTTGAGCATCATCTGAAGCTAATCCGCTGAAGGTAGGTGGGTGGTACTTCTTGTACCTCTCAAGTCTAAGTTTCTCCGCCTCAAAAATGGCTGCCCTAGTCTCATGTTGAACCGGAGCTACCGACGGCATAAGAATGACCTCTGGGGCCTGATCAACCTGGACCTTATGATCAGGAGTGCGGGTTGTGCGAGTTTATGCCCCTCCCCCGGCCTGAGATGTGGCGGGAGCTAGTGGGATCAATCCAGCCTGAGCTAAGGTGCTGAACATGCTCATGAACTGGGCTAGTCTCCTGGAGGGCTGGTGCAGCAATAGGAACCTTCGGTGCCTGTCCTCCAACTGGAGCTGTTGGGGGCTTCTCTGTCGCAGCTCGCGCGAGTGTTCTTGTTGCACCATATGGTCATCCTCTACCCCGACCCCGGCCTCTGGCGGCTCTACAAGGGGACTCGGGCGTCAGATCTCCCGGTACGGTCCTCACCATCTGTGAGAAAGAATAGAATAGAGAATTTTAGAATTTGATGCCAAAAACTCGCACGACAAGGTGTGATGACCCAAGGGGTCATTTTATGAATTTAGACTCCGTTCTAGGCTTATTAGACATAAAAAATATTAATTTTAACTACCTCGATTTGTGTGCGCAGTCCGGGCGTGAAACCGGAAAGCTTTTATGTTAAAATATAAATACATCCACAAGTCAAAATTTGGTTTTAGTTGACTTGAGTCAACATTTTGAGTAAACGGACTCAAATTTGTGTTCCGACGATCCCGGAAGGTCCGCAGTAAAATATGGGACCCGGGCGTATGCCCGGAAATGAATTCCGAGGTCCCAAGCCTTAGAAATCAATTTTTGAAAGAAATTGTTCTGCTGAAATATTTATGAAACAATGAAAAGAATTAAGGTTTGAAGTCATTGGTATCGGGACCTTATTTTGGCTCCGGAGACCGGTACATATTGTTATGATATTCAGGCCTTGCCTGTGAAATCTGGTAAAATACGGAGTTCGTTTGACGTGATTCGGACATCCGGTTGA
>ML292219.1:0-10732 GCA_005239495.1 Nicotiana undulata
GGCACGTCTGACTATCAGGCCGGTGCTAGATATTGATACCGTGGTCATACTTCTCGGTGAGCTTCTATCTCGGCGACTTCCTAGCAGCAATCTGGAGCTCTTTTGTTACATTTCTCCGCTCATTTCATTCAGACGGAGATTCTGTATATATTGTAGTCATTGTATATTCAGTAGTTGCCCATGACACTCGTGACACTAGTTCCTGGCACACACGCGTAGTGTATATTTATATTTTGGGGTTTTGGGATGTATATCTATGTATGCATTTTATTTCAGCTTGTATCTACTAGGATTTCACTTCCGCTCAAGGCTAGTATCATGTTTGTCGTTATAANCGATTGAAAAGTATTGAGTTTAAGCACAAAACCCGAAATCGGTCAAAATCCGACCCCCGATCCCGCGTCCCGGAACTCAGAAAATTTTATAACAAAATGTTCTTTGTCATCTCCTGAGTCCGTACATATAAAGAACGCTAAAATCGGAGTTCGTTTGACCCCTCAAGTCATGCCTGAAAGGTCTCATAATCTCAAGCCCTAACCCCATCTTTTTCTACTGATTTTCATGAATTAAACACTGTGATTACGTTTATTAATCACCTATAATCAAGTTTTAAGGTCCAAATACTTACCTTTATGAAGAACGATGATTTGTCCTCTTCAAAATCGCCTCAAGAGCTTCTTCCCGTTCAAAAATGGTGTAAAAAGGGTTAATGGTCGCGGAGGGTTTATTTTTATACTGCCTAGATATTTAATCTCCGCGATCGCAGTCAAACACACGCGATCTCACAGTACAATTTTCCCCTCCTCCGCGATCGCAGCATTGTGCACGCGATCGCACAGTGCATTACTACCCCTCTCTCTCACGCGCCCAGGTGCTTGTGCGGTCGCACCCAGGCACACGCGATCGCACTGGGCCCCTCTCCCCTTCTCCGCAATCGCAGGCCAGTGTTCGCGATCGCACAACACAAAATTTGCTTGCCCCAAATTAACTCTCCGCGACCGCATTACTTCTCACGCGATCGCAATGAAGGAATTGCTGCTGTGCAAAAACTAGAAATCCAACAATTTATTCAAGTCCAAATGAGTCCGTTAGTCACCCGAAATCAATTCCGAGCCCCTCGGGACCCCAACCAAATTTACCAACACATCCCATATGATCATTCAAACTTAGTTGCACTCTCAAAAAACTAAAAATAACATCAAAACACCAAAATCAAATCGGATTCACGCCTAAGAACTTTCAAAATTCTAAAATCCACCAATGATGCCGAAACTATCCAAAACAACTCCGATTGACCTGAAATTTTGCAGACATATCCAAAATGGCATTACGAACATGTTCCAACTGTCAGAATTCCATTCCGACACCGATAGCCTATTTTCCACTGACGACCGGAAATCACCAAAAATTAACTTTCGCCAATTCAAGCCTAATTCTACACCAGACATCACAAAATCATTCTGAACACACTCCTAAATCCCAAATCACCTAACGAAGTTATCCGAGCCATAAAATCCGCATTCCGAGGTCGTTTTTCCAATAAGTCAACTCTCAGTTGACTTTTCCAACTATAAAGCTATTTTAAGGACTAAGTGACTAATTTCTCATTATAAACATTCCGGTTTCAAGCCTACCAACTCTAAAATATCAATAACAGTTAAACCAAGCTATGACAAGGCAATAGTAGTAATTATAATACAAATTCTACGGAACGACCGGCCGGGTCGTTACAGAAGTTTGCTAAAATCTGAGACTGGATAACCGTCGGGGTTGATATTCGACATCTTACCCGCCAAGTTCGACGACCCATTTGGAAAATCGACCCGATAAATCGACTCGAAACACCGAAAGGTAACTCCTAGATTAATCCAAAACACGAAATGTAGACTCCATGATAATTTATGCATTATCATGGAGTCTACATGTTAGTATCAGGAACCTCAGTTAAACTGATCACGCAGACCGAACGACCTGGCCCCATTTTCACACCAACATCCTAGGAAGTAATCCACACACTTGAAACAACAAGCAAATTCATACACTGCACACACTATACCTTTTTCAATTGCACTTCAATCGGGCAATATACCCATCTACCCATAGAGTACCTTACAACCTGTATCGAAGAATTGTCCATTACTCGAGTCATTCCCGGACTCCACCTCTGCAAGTCACAACTGATTCACCAATATCCCTCGAACCGAAACCAACACAACACACAAATCGTGCGACCAATTAACTTATCATTAATAGACTCCCCCACTTGGATCAAAGCCAAATATCAAGGCAACCAATAACTCATAATGCACATACGCTATCACGCCACAATGCCGCCGTGAGATTCGACTAAATCCTTCATGAGCTCATACAACACCATCTATCTAATGTCTCCAATCATCTGCAAACCTAGCATTCTCTACTATAGTAGTCATGCCAACTTCCACAAGGGATCTAGACTCAAATTGCAACATATATCAATTACTGAAAAATAGTACTTGCTACAAAACCACTTGAGGATAACACAACCTCAGTACACCCCGCGGGAGATGACCCCGTCTGCTTAACCTCAAACTGATATCATCTCTATATTCTTCCAAAAAAATAATAGATATTACTCAATCACTTTACCTTCCTGCATTAAAACACAAACAATGCCTATCATCGAGGCATCAAGATACGCGGTATAAAAACCTGAAGCTGATGGCGGAACTAACACCGGAGTGTGGTCAAGGAAAATCTTGAGCTTCTGGAAGCTCTGCCCACACTTGTTGACCACATGGATACCCTCGATGGACACCACGTGTCCCAAGAATGCTATTGAACTGAGCCAAAACTCACACTCGGAGAACTTTGCATAGAGCTCATCCTCCCTGAATCCTTATAATACCATCCTCAACTGCTGAGTATGCTACCTCTGGCTACGAGAGTACGCCAGGATGCCGTCAATGAATACAATAACAAGGAAGAGCCAACACGGCTGAAACACACTGTTAATCAAATACATGAACGCTGCTGGTGCATCGATCAGCCCAAGGACACTACCAGAAATTCAGAACATATAGGAAAATCCACTTCACTCCGAAACTAAGCTACACAAGAGGCACTTCAATACACTCACAACTCGAGGTCATATTCTAACTCAAGATAGAAGTAAAATACTTAATGGTTCTTGCTACATCTCCCGCCAATTCATTTTGTCACACCCAAACAACCTGAACACATCTAACCATCTTATCACACTAACCATGAAGTCATCTGGTCACCAAATCCCATCAATAAGAACACAGACAGACAGATAAGTTCCCAAATGCACGTGCTCACACAAACAAAATCTCAGTACTCTAGCCACAAATAAAATCCGGCCTCAAGTCCTCTAGACTAGCCCATTATCAATATGCTAAAAATAATATCTCGCCCATGGGAATCACAAGCTGTGGAGATACAGATGATACTGAGCGCATGCGTGCACATTCGAATACATGAAAAGAATTCAAAGAATTACGCTTTTGAACGAGTAGATGGATTTGCACGACAAGAATTCAAGAATGTGAGATTTTTCCTTAGGGTTCTATAGCCTCTCGAAGATAAGTACAGACGTCTCCGTGCCAATCCGCAAGACTCTACTAAACCTGCTCATGACTAGTGAGACCTAATCAACCTAGAGCTGTGATACCAACTTGTCACAACCCAATTTCCGAGTCGTGATGGCGCCTGTCGTGGAACCAGGCAAGCCACTCATTTGATCTAAGCTAAATGCAAATACCAGTAAAATATCATTTTTAACAAGTCTGCGGATAATAATAAATAATAAATCTGAAGTTTGAAACAATATCTGAAACCACAATTTAAGTTCTACAACCCCGGATCTAGTGTCACTCAGTCACGAGCTACTACAGCATAAGAATGTCAAGATACGGGAATAGACAACATAATTTGTAAAAGTAAAGTGCAACAGGAGGATAAAGAGGGAGAAGACGAGGCTGCGATCACCAGCTGCTACCTCGAAGACTCCAAAAGAAACTCTAACAGCAAATCTGCAATCGCTACCAGATCCCGATGAACCTGGATCTGCACACAAGGTGCAGGGGGTAACGTGAGTACACCAACTCAGAAGTAACAAACCCAAACTATGGGCTGAGAGGTAGTGACGGACTAAACCTCAATAATTGTAATCATTAGCGTACAAAAATTTAGACGTGTTCACAGTTTATCAGAAAATAACAACAGAATATGTCAAGTATATCTCAATATGCTCTACATGCCAACATATCAACAGTGTGGAAATTCACATAGTGCTCACAACTCTCCCACATAAGTCCACTCAGTACTATATATGGCTCTCAGGCCCAAGGAAGATCCATCCCAGAATATGCATTAACACCGGTGACCGTAGTCACTTAGTACTGAGGAAAAAGGCCAATCCAGCCTCACGGAGAAGATCCATCTCCAGAATACAACACTCGGACAAGATCCATGTCTAGGGACGATCCATCCGTCACATATATCAACTTCGGACAAGATCCATATCCAGGGAAGATCCATCCCTCACATATATCAACTTCGGACAAGATCCATGTCCAGGGAAGATCCATCCCTCAATATCAATGCGCTCACTAGGGGTGTAAAGACTCCGGAGGGGCTCCTATAAGCCCAAACATTATATCAAACCAACGAAGGCATGATTACAGTATCGTTGCGGTGTGCAGTCCGATCTCATAACAATCTCAATAACAGGCCCTCGGCGTCACTCAGTCATTACTTTTCCAGTCTCACTCATATGGCTCACAGATGTATAAACCAGCCTAAACAATGATAAATATGCCTATAATTAAAAATTTCTGAGACTGAGGCATGAAATGATATGCTATAACAGGACTGAGTGTACAAAATCAAATAATCACAAGAGGAGACAATAATGGACTACCACTCGGGTCTCAGCATGTTCGGCGTTAAGCCTTTGCATTTATACTTAACATGATTTCTAACAGGTTCACGTTTACCACATAATAGAAGTGCGGGCATCAATCCGTAATAGCTACTAGACGGTGCCATGGGATGAGCTAGGCCACGAATCACTCGGTGCACACCTGCACGCCCGTCACTTGGCGTGTGCGTCACCTTCATTATAGTCATATATCATATAGTTCGGGGTTTCGAACCCTCAGAACCAAGTTTGGAAACGTTACTTACCTCAAAATCGGCTAAAATACTACTCTGCAGTGCCCTTGCCTCTAAATTCGGCCTACGAGAGCTCCAAATCTTCCAAGAATCATATTTATATCATCATAATATGCCAAGGAATGAAACCCAATCGAAATTTATCAAAAGCACTCAAAAATCTAGAAATTGGTCAAACCCGACCCCCGAGATCACGTCTCGGAGCTCGATAAAAATCACAAAACTAGAATCCTCATTCCCTCACGAGTGTACCCATATCAAATTCACCAAAAACTAACTTTCGCCAATTGAAGCCTAATTGTACGCCGGACATCAAAATTACATTCCGAACACACTCCTAAGTCCCAAATCGCCTAACGAAGCTATCTGAGTCATATCCGCATTCCGAGATTGTTTACCAATAAGTCAACTCCTAGTTGACCTTTCCCATTATAAGGCTATTCAAAGAGACTAAGTGTCTCAAATCTCACCACGACCACTCCGAACCCGAACCAACTGACCCAATGCATCATGAATAAGTCAAATAACAAATAACAAAGCTGAAACAGAGAAAATGGGGCTAAACTCACGGAACGATCGGTCGGGTTGTTACATTCTCCCCCACTTAAACATAGTTTCGTCCTCGAACGTGCCCAGAGTTGTTCCAAAACCATCAAAATTTCCGTGTAACCTATCATGCACATACCCGGGGTGATCCCACGTGACCCTATCCCATATAGGTCTAATAGTATAACACAGTTGAAATTTTGAAATCCAACCTGACTCATAACCCTTAGAACCAATTTTTCCACTTCTGCAACAATTCATAAGATCAAAATTCCACAACTATAAACTGAATAAGTCCGAACACGCCATACCAATCCATATCCGTAACCAAAGATGTAATCACATAAAATACCACAGGCCTCAAGCACTCGTAGCAATAACTCCTAATTACAATAGCTGCTCAAAACAACCCAATACAGGTACATACCTCTTATCAAGCCATGCCTTGATCTAACACTTTCATATACTGCCGATGATGAAAGAAACGCAGAAACTAAAAACCATTCGTCCCATCAGCCAGACATGGAGCTCCCTTTTCTCCGACAGGAACGATAGCAGATTTCTAAGCAAACTTCCGACATCATTCTTCCAACCATGTTGTAGTCAATTCTTGATAGTATTAATTCTAGGTCCCATGACCTCTTCTCATTCAACACGACCACTCTGATGACATGACACATCGATACAAGCCAAAGCCATAACTTGTGCAACTCGTGCACCCAATAGCAACATCCCCACGAACTCAAATCATAGAAAAGATTCACATGAAAGGACTATCTTGTCATTTAACAATTACCATCACAACACCATCCTAAGATCCTAACACACATCGTAAAATCAAAACACACGAATCTGACACAGAGGATCATACCTCCACATAACTCCGCTACGATGCGTGATCTCATCCAAACGCTGGTCCACGTGAAATACTTCAAGCCACCTTGCTCAAATCCAATAACCGTGCGCAATTTGATATCAAGTACTCCAAGTGCATTTCCATAACCGCGGGGAAATCGAACGATACCATGCCACCCGGACCAGAAAGAACATAACCAATACGTCTCAATCCTGCAACACCGAATTACTTACCTTACTCGTATCTCGCTATAAAGCCCAGATAGAACTGCACGCTATGCACATACAACCAACGAGCACAACTCCTCAAAACACCGAAAGGTAACTCCTAGATCACTCCAAAACACGAACAAGATCAATGACAATTGAATGGAACAACTCTCAACAATAGCAATTTGGAGTCAACAACTCCAACTATGTGCAGAACACACACCCATACTGGCTACCAATAACTTTAAGTCAACTCTGGTCACCCACAATAGATAGATAACTCTCTGAAGGTTCACAATGACTGAATCATGGCATTTACTAACATCTGACTAGCTTTGCTCGCATCCTCACAGTCCACAACCTCAAAATAATCTGTTCATGAGAACTCTCAGTCTCGAAGTCCATGAAGCGCACAAATTACCATATCTGATCCCAACTCCACCGCTCGAATACATAACACATCCCTGATACTCAATCATTCCGCGAGGGATACCCCTATAATTCTCCCGTGTCACCAAGCAACCTTGAATATCAGCAGTCGACCCAACAAGAGAGCATTGCAATACAAATGAATCACCCTTAACTCCGCACATTGCCCTTACTGAATTGTATACTCTCATCAAGTCACCCAATTTAGTGATATCATCTACCTGGTCATCTGAAACTACCAATGTTGCCTGAGAAATTTGACCTTCCTTCCAAAGCTGAACTGGAACCTCACACATGCAAATTTCAACTCTACACAACATACCATGTACGCCACGCCATCCTATGCTAAATAGGAGAACTCTATGATCCCTTTGCGTGAAGCCTTTGCATTTATACTTAACATGATTTCTAACAGGTTCACGTTTACCACATAATATAAGTGCGGACATCAATCCATAATAGCTACTAGACGGTGCCATGGGATGAGCCAGGCCACGAATCACTCGGTGCACGCCCGCACGCCCGTCACTTGGCATGTGTGTCACCTTTAATATAGTCATATATCATATAGTTCGGGGTTTCGAACCCTCAGAACCAAGTTTAGAAACGTTACTTACCTCAAAACCGGCTAAAATACTACTCCGTAGTGCCCTTGCTTCTAAATTCGGCCTCCGAGAGCTCCAAATCGTCCAAGAATCAGATTTATATCATCATAATATGCCAATGAATGAAACCCAATCGCATTTTATCAAAAGTACTCAAAAATCCCGAAATTGGCCAAACCCGACCTCCAGGCCCACGTCTCGGAACTCGATTAAAATCACAAAACTAGAATCCTCATTCCCTCACGAGTCTACCCATGTAAAATTCACCAAAAACTAACTTTCGCCAATTCAAGCCTAATTCTACACCGGTCATCAAAATTACATTCCGAACACACTCCTAAGTCCCAAATCACCTAACGAAGCTATCCGAGTCATAAAATCTGCATTCCGAGATTTTTTACCAATAAGATCAACTCCTAGTTGACCTTTCCAATTATAAGGCTATTCAAAGAGACTAAGTGTCTCAATTCTCACCACGACCTCTCCGAACCCGAACCAACCGACCCAACGCATCATGAATAAGTCAAATAACATATAACAAAGCTGAAACAGAGAAAACAGGGCTAAACTCACGGAACGACCGGTCAGGTCGTTACAACAGAAATCTTAGTCTGATGAATCTTTCTCCTAAGATAACAAAAACAAAGGACCTAGTCTGATGAATTTTCCCCTAGGATCTAAATCTTAGTCCGGTGAATCTTTCTCCTAAGATAGAAGACCTAGTCTGATGAACTTTCTCCTAGGACAGAAATCTTAGTATGACGAATCTTTCTCCTAAGATAACAAAAAAAGGGGCCTAGTTTGATTAATTTTCTCCTAGGATCGAAATCTTAGTCCGATGAATCTTTCTCCTAAGATAGAAGACCTAGTATGATGAACTTTCTCCTAGGACAGAAATCATAGTCTGATAATTTCTCCTAAGATAACAAAATAGGGGCCCAGTCTGATGAATTTTCTCCTAGGATCAAAATCTTAGTCTGATGAATCTTTCTCCTAAGATAGAAGACCTAGTCTGATGAACTTTCTCTGATCTCGTTTTCCAACATAGGGTATCCATTCCCTTATTGATGCCAACATAGGGTCTCCACTCCCTAGTTGATGCCAACACAGGGTCTCCACTCCCTAGCTGATTCCAGCATAACTTGATGCCAACATATGGTCACCACTTCCTAGTTGATGCCAACACAGGGTCTCCACTCGCTAGTTGATGCCAGCATAACCTGATGCCAACATAGGGTCACCACTCCCTAATTGATTCCAACATAGGGTCTCCACTCCCTAGTTGATGCCAGCATAACCTGATGCCAACATAGGGTCTCCACTCCCTAGTTGATGATTTTCCAACATAGGGTCTCCAATCCCTAGTTGATTTTATTTTAGACATAGGGTCTCTACTCCCTAGTCTTCTTTTCCAACATAGGGTATCCACTCCCTAGTTGATGTAACGACCTGGTCGGCCGTTTCGGAAAGTTAGCACCCCGATCCCCTGATAAATGTTCCTCCCTTGTCTTATTAGGTTAATTGAACGAGTCGGAGCGTTGAGTGATAAAAATTGGAGTGTGTTTGGACATATAGTCCTTTAAGGTGAGCTTTGACTTTAGAAATTGGGCCGGAGCGGGAGCTGTATGAAGATGGACCGGAATGGAAATCCATCGACTTTGTCAGCTCCGTTGAGTGATTTCGGGGATGAGAGCGTGTTCGGAATGTGTTTTTTAGGCCAGATGTAGATTTAGGCTTGAATTGGCGAAAGTTAGATTTTCGGCGATTTCGGCCGATAAGTGAGATTTTGATATCGGACTCGGAATGGAATTCCGAAAGCGACAGCAGGTCCGGAATGTCATTTATGACCTGTGTGCAAAAATTGAGGTCATTCGGACGAGTTTAGATGTGGTTCGGCGTCGGAAGTGAATTCTTTAAAATTCCTAAGTTCCTAGGCTTGAATCTATGCATTTTTGAATATTTTGAGGTTAGGGGACGTGTTTTTAAGGATTGACTAAGTTGGAACGAGGTATTGGGATCAGTTGGTGGTTTTGGTTGAGGTCCCGGGGGCCTCAGAGTCGATTCAGATGTTTAACAGGGAGTTTTGGGACTTTGCAAGTGCTGAACCAGACCTGTATCTGGTGTTCCGCACCTGCGATGGAATTTTTGCAGGTGCGAGCACGCAGGCGCGGGACTTATGCCGCAGGTGCAAAGTCCTAGTGGCATGGTCAGGGATCGCAGGTGCGACCTGGGCTCCGCAGGCGCGGAACCGCAGGAGCGACCTTTCTATCGCAGGAGCGGTCCCAGTGGCCTGGTCAGGAATCGCAGGTGCGACCTGGGCTTCGCAGGCGCGAAATCGCAGGCTCAACCTTTCTATCGCAGGAGCGGTCCCAGGGCTTTAAGTGATTTTTTGCACTTGCGATGATTATTCCGCATGTGCGGCTAAAGGGACCGCAGGTGCGGAAATCCCTGTTCATATTCTAAGAATCCGAGGGTTATGTTATTTCACCATTTTTGAGTTGTGGGACCTCGGGAGGGGCGATCTTTGAGAAGATTTTCACGTGGGTAATCGAGGTAAGTGATTTTATACCACCATAGGTTAATTTCCGCGTTCCTAATCTTAAATCTCACCCTTAAATTCATGATTTTGAGTTAAAATTGGGGGAAAATGGAAGAAACTTCTTAGACCTAACTTTGGGGTTTTGATTGGGTAATTAACCTCCGATTTGAGAGATTTTCATATGGTTAGACTCGTGAGCGAACAAGGGTTCAGAAAATATAAATTTTTCCCGATTCCGAGACGTGGGCCCGAGGGGTGTTTTGGTCAAATTTTCTAATTTCGCGTATTAGTTCTGAATTAATTAGTTATTTCGATTTCTTGAATTTATATTTACGTTATCCCATCGAATTGAATAGATTTGGGCCACCCG
>ML292220.1:582-16777 GCA_005239495.1 Nicotiana undulata
ACGTCAGAGCTTCGAGGTATACACTGGTGTTCATGGATCCCGAGGCTTCTTTCCTTTACCGCTTCATTGTCTTTCTCCTTATTTTCAAGACAGTGTTGTATTTTCATTCCAGAATTGTATTTAGTATTCTAGTAGCTAGTCCGTGAGATTGTGACACCCCAGTTTTGGGAAGTTTACGTTATCTTATGATTGTTATGTTTCTCCCTTCCGCATTCAAGTTTTTGTTATTTTTATTATCGATGTTGGAAAGATTATTGTTTGGAAAGGTATGTTATTGATGTTCGGTTAAATGGTTGTCCCACTATTATCTCATTATGTAATGGGAATTGGTTGAAGTTGGCAAGTTAGCATTATATTTCGTATTAAATGATTTTAAATAGCTATTGCAACTTATACGTTGGCTGGCCTAGCGGGTCCAACGTTAGGCGCAGTCACGGCCTAAAGGGTGGGAATTTGGGTCGTGACAAGGATGAAGGAGGGTTTGCGTTGCACGGCCACTTGCTTCGCGCTGTCCTCAAACGATGGTTCTTGGTTTGGCGGCCGTACTTGGCCTCGTCGTTAATCGCGCCCAGGTTCCTCGTGAGTTGGAATATTTGATGTACATTTACTCATTGGAATATTGAGGCCGAGTCCCGGTCCGAACCCGTCAGACATGCACAAATAAGGAAAACGCGTCATACTCCGTTCACGAATTACCAAGTACATACGAGTATAAACATGGTGCAGGATGTGCCCGCTACTCCGAGGGACCTCACAGCAGGCTATTTCCCCTTACTAAGAGGCAGAAGAGAAGGCCGGTATGTAAGACGTACGTCGAACATGATTGCGGTCATGCCAAGCTCATGGTGGAAACGCTTCCACTTTCACTATGCAATTAACGTGTTGAACTTATTGCCATGCGAAGATCTACCCCACATTAGATTTGTTGTTTTAACCATTTATCTTCCGTACATATTCTTAGTCGGTTTGGATCTAGAGGGAACCAAAATTTTGACTAGGAAATACCCAGAGTCGGCGTCAAATTGTTTGACCAAAAAAAGTGTGGAACCTTTTTGCTAAACTAATTAGATAAGAAGATAGAGGATAAATCTTAATCAAACATAATTAACTCTAGATTAAACACAAACGAACATGGGCATCGAACAAAATCAGATTTACATAGCTATTTAGTGTTACAAAGAGGCACCAAAAAATAAATGACAAGATTAAATATTTGATACATTGCTCTACACTTGTAAAAGTGAACAGAAGAAGAATACTTCTTGATAAGCAATGGATCGATTGTTATTGAATCAGTTGTTGAGGGTCTTAGGGTTTTTGGCCAAAAGCTTTGTTGTTGCCCTTATTTGGAGATCTCTTTCCATCTTCTGATCCCCTGTCCTCCCCTTATTTACTCTTATTTATACTTCCCATGTTCTCGTTTGTCCAACGGTCCTTAACCAGCGGGTTCTCTCTTGATTGTGTTTTTTGTTCTTCCCTCTTTGCTTCACAGAAGGCGCTCCACCATATAAACTCATCATTGGCTCGATCTCGGATACGGCCGAGATGCTTATTGAGGTCGTATCCTACGAATTTGGGCACGACTTAGTCGACCCCTTACTGGTTCCTTTAGCTTCAACCTTCATGGACATATTTTAACCCATATAGCAACTGCGTCACCTCCAGGTAAGTCCACTAACCCTAATATCATTAATATGAAACATGATGATTATACAAAGAAAATATTTTGTGATTCTCCTAAATTCTTTTATAAATCCTATTTAACAAAGTTAACACACAATGAAAATCTTGTTAATACTAACTCCGATATTAATCCGGCAACACATAAGAAAATTATTTCTCTTAAACGGGCTAGTGTAAATGAAGTAACTACACTCTATTATGACATCCCTTTGGCCCAAACTGAAACTTCAGGCCCAGTCCACATCTCTACTAGCATACCACTAGACACAACCATTGCTTCCTCCTCACATGTGGCACCCAGTGACACTAAGCACTCTCCAACTTCGTCCACGATGGATGACTCATCTCTAGAGACACAACTCCAGGTCTACTTCACTCACCCTACAATCCATAGTTACTCTAATACTCTACCTACATTATCACACTATAATCCCACAGCCCCAAACATATTAGGCCTTACAACACAGCACAACTCCTCTTCTGCTGCACCCACTTCTCATTTAAGCCTACAAATAATCCCTCTCCTCACACAAACTACTTATATGAACACTAATCCCTCTACTCTCACAAACAAAATTGCCCAGACCCCCACTCCTATATCTGATGCTTCCTTATTTTCGATACTTCAGTAGACGCCATCACCCCCACCCAGTCACACCTCTTCCCCAACGCAACTCCTAGTCTCATCATCTCCAAATGAACCCTACACCCCCTCACAAAAATCCCTACCAATGCATTTTCACCGCCCAAACACCATATGTAATGAAAGACCCTCAATCTTGGTTGGAACTAGCATTCCAAAACCAAGTTTTCACCTTCACCATGGAAGTGAACAACCAAGAGGTCATGATCCTTCTCCACAACCCCTTCGATCTTTCTCATATTGTCACGAAGGGAATGAGTTTGGAAATGAACCTTTATGGCCAGTACCACTAGTCTACGACATCGACCCATACCACTCAACCATTGAACCTACCCTTTTACCCGACCCTCTCTCCTACTCCACAAACCCCATGGATAAAACCCGACATCCTCGCCCCACAACCACTCCACAGCCTTCCACTATCCCCCAATAGTCCCCACGACCTCTTCTCCCCATCCAGCTCCACACCCTAACCAACCTATGCCAACCCTCACACTCCAGACAAACCAGGAGAACTAGACCATCAAGAAATTGCGGAGATCATGCACCACTACAGGAAAACCAAAATGGAGGTGATTTATCTCAAAGAAATCCAAGCTTATGTCCTAAAAGGACAGTACGCAAAAAAATTATTTCTCATATGCCCTCCAAACCTTCATCGATGCTCCTTCATACTGCGTTCAACTACCAACCCAGCTTTGGGTAAATATGCAGTAGTGTTCAATCCCACGCAGAGGATCCTCCCAACCCACTTACCCATAATATAAATTTTATCATCTAGGATTGTAGAGGCTCCCACTCTCCTGATTTCCGTCGTAACTTTCGTTACCTCTTGGATTACCATCGCCCAACCCTTATTGTTCTTATAGAAATGCACCCATCTGGTCACATGACCCTTAGGGATGATTTTCACTTCTCAAATATGGCATAAGTTTTTGCTGATGGAAATTTAGGTGGTATAGTTGTTCTATGGAGCAAGGACCTCTTCACTGTGAAGGAGATGGCCATGACGTGTCAGGAAATCTACTGCATGATCCAGGTAAACCCACTTCCAAACAAATGTCTTCTTTCAGAAATATAAGCTAGTAATACGTATACGGATATATGTACTATTTGGAATAATGTAAAATGCATTTCGAACTATTATAAGGGTCCCTGGATTGTGGGAGGTGGCTATAATGAAATAACACGCGGCAATGAAATTTTTTGGGGGTAATGATATAAATCTTACTCATGCAAATAGCTTCTTAAATTGCATTAACTACTGTCATCTTTCTTATTTGGGCTTTAAAGGTAGTAAATATACCTAGACCAACAACCGTAAAATTAACCATACTATTTGTGAAAGATTGGAAAAAATCCTTGTTAATTATGATTGGATCAATCTCTTTCCTAACTGCCTTGTCACCCACTTACCTCACACCCACCCAGACCAATGCCCCTCCTTCTTGCAATACATGGCTTTACCCAACCAACAACTAAGGTGTTTCGTTTTGAAACCATTTGGGCCTCGTACATATACTTTCAACCCATGGTGTCCACCATATGAGAAAGTCACCCACATCTCCTTCAAGTCATTTATCACTTCACTAACACTTTTAAAATATGGAATACCAACACCTTTGGAAACATCTTTAAGAAGAAGCGTAAATTTCTCTCCACACTCTCCAGAATCCAAGTATCCCTTCATTATCCTACTAGTTCATTCCTCCAAAATCTTGAACAAGAACTGTTGTATGATTATAATCATACTCTCCAATTAGAAGAACAATTTTGGAAACTTAAATCTTGTATAAACTGGCTCAATGATGGAGACGCAAATACCAAATTCTTTCACCTCTCCACCATTCAATGTCGTAGGAAAAATCGTATTACGGCTCTCCAAGACACTGATGGCAACTGGTTCCATGATATAGGCATAATTAAAAACACCATTATTTCACACTTTACAACCCTCTTCACCACAAAAGCTCTTTCCTCCCGTAATTACGTCCCTCAGGCACCCAAGAATTGCCTCACAATTGATGAATCATTAGTTCTGTCGAAACCCTTAGAGGATACTGAAGTTATTACGGCCATTCAATCCTTCAAACCTATGAAGGCTCCGAGGCCTGATGACTTACACCCGTACTTCTACCAAAAATACTGTCATGATATAAAGGATTTTGTACTTACCTTTTGTCACCAGATTTTTGCTATGGATGCATACTTGAAAAGATAAACTCAACCTATCTTTTCCCAATTCCTAAACTTAAAAATGTTGCCACAGTTAACCACTTCCGCCCTATCAGCCTTTGTAACACTATTTAATAAAATTATCATAAAGATTATCGTTAACCGCATAAAGCCTTTCTTAGATAAATTAATTCACCCCGCTCAAACTAGTTTTTCAAAAATTAAAAGAGCGGCCGACATGTCATTATAGTTCAAGAGATTCTTAATAAATTCCAACAAATGCGAGGAACCACTAGCAACATGCTTCTAAAACTCGATCTTGAAAAAGGTTTTTATTGACTTGACTGGTCCTTCATTAAGTTTTCTTTGATCCACCTAAATCCCACCAACCTAATTAAACTTATAATGTCTTGTGTTACCACCTCCTCAATATCTATTTTATTCAATGGCTCCCCAACTCTCATATTCCACCCATCAAGGGGCATAAGGCAAGGCGATCCCCTATCACCATGCTTATTCATTCTATGTATGGAAATGCTATCCCGTGCCATTGATGTAGTTGTTGACTATAACTCTTGGTTACCCATCAAATTGCCACGCCTAAGACCCCAAATTTCCCATATATTCTTTGCGGACGATCTTACTCTCACATCAAACACTACTACGCATTCTTGTGATTCAATTATAGGTACCTTAACTTTTTTCTCAAACTGGTCGGGCATGACAATAAACTCTTCTAAGTCTAAGATTTTTTTCTCAAAAAACTGTCCAAATGCTAGCAAGCTCCGCATACTCCAATCTTTCAACATACTAGAAGGTTCAAATTTTGGAAAATATTTGGGATTCCCTCTTTTTATAGAACGACCTAAGAAACGAGACTTCCTATCCCTCATTGACAATTTCAAAGCTCGACTTGCAGGCTGGAAAACACCTTTTCTTACCATCGCGGGTCGTACCATACTTATTCGCTCCACTCTTAACTCTTTGGCTACCCACATTATGCAATACATATTGTTACCTCCCCATAGCCTCAAGCACCTAGATCGATACCAACGTAACTTCTTATGGGATACTACCAATCATAAAAAAGGTTACACCTACTAAAATGGGACTCCGTCACCGCTCCAACAGACCAGGGGCTCTTGGCATTCAAAAACTCTCCCCTAAAAATAATGCACTCCATGCAGCACTGGCATGACGCTTATTCCACAACCCGCACTCACTCTGGGCATCCATTCTCCTAGAAAAATAGTGCAAACCCTCACTTACAAACCCCTCCAAACCTTCCTTTATTTGGAAATAAATCAAGCGAGGATGGAGCCACTTCTCCAAGGGAACAATTTGGAAAATCAGTACGGGCTCCTTCATTAATTTTTGGGACGATGCATGGCTTGCCCCTTAATACACCTTACGTTCCCCCATAACAGGGCCTCTAAACCAGTTTGAACACAACCTCTCTGTCGCCAACTTTATCCACTCCAATCACTGGGACTTGCACAACTTGTCCTTTACCCTACGTGATAACCTGATTACATGTATCCACAATATACGCATACCCAAATTTCCCTCGGTTCATGACAGTATCATTCGGGCCTTTAACCACATGGGAAATTCATAACAAAGTCTAGTTACCTCTCACTACTCCCCCCATAAATCAGCTTATCCTACAAATGGATTTGGAAGCTCTATACGCCCCCAAAAATCATCCACTTCCTCTGGCTATGCATCCATGATCGATTACCTACCAAACAGTACCTACACAAATTAGCTATTACACCTAATAATCTTTGTGATACATGTCAAGAACTCGAATCAATTTCCTATCTTTTTTTAGTGCCCAAACGCTAGGCATCTTTGGACATATCTACATCTGCTACCAACTATACAACATGTCGTACAACCCTCCAACACCACATATCAATGGCTTTTCAAACTTACCCACCTCAAACACCACCCCCTTCCAAATAACCTACCAACATTCATCATCTTTCCCTACTGCCTTTGGTACATTTGGCTAACACACAATCATAATTCCTTTCACAACCTTAAACAAAAGGTTGACACTACCCAAATCATATAAAGAGCATCTGAGTTCTTTTACCTCACGTCACCCATGCATACCAGTAAAAGCAAGACCCCTCTTTATATAAAATGGTACCCCCCCACAAAAAGCCATTACAAACTGAACATCGATGGGACCTCATCCAACCACTGTGGTAAAAATGGCATAAGAGGTATCTTTCATACCTCAACAGGAGATTGGGTTCTAGGCTTTGCGGAAATGTCTACCAAGGCTCCATCCTAGAACTGGAACTTAAAGCTTTACACAAAAGCCTACAACTGGCTCTACACCACCAACTCTATCCTTTGGAGATAAATGTGGATGCAACTGACCTTATTTACTTATTACAGAACTCACATACCCATGTTTCTTCTCCTACTGATGACTGTAGGTTCATGCTCAAGCAATTGAATACGATCATCAAACATGTTTACAGGGAGAAAAATATTGTAGCTGACACTTTAGCTAAGTGTGGAACTACTATAAGGGAGAACAACCATGGAAGCCTCATACGATCACCACTACCTTTTGCTATGGCTGCTTTCAATTCATATTTCCTTAGAGCGCCCACCATGCGGCTGGTCAATGCTTTCTCTTCTACTGCCCACACCCACACTGTAAATCCATCGCAATCAATGAATTTACTCAATCTCTTTTTGTAAGTGATCCCACTACGGATCAGTTGGATCTGGGTATATCTATAAACCCCTCCCCACTAAGTAGTCCTTCTAATGTTAACAACGTGCATGAACTACAACTTGCACCTAGCCCCTGTAAACCCTATGTTTTTGTTATTAATATAATGTTGTTATCTTTCTGACAAAAACAAAAGAGAATATTTAATGCACAAGATGTTTCATACAACATCCTTAAATTAGTTATGCATTTATCATTCCTATACAATATATCAAAACTTTATTATCAAAAAAGGCCATGTTTACTTAATTACCCGGCCTAAACACGTTTTGTCTACAAATTATATTGATTTATTTAAACTAGAATTCTTTTTGCAGCAGCCTTCATTTTTTAGACGCGAGATTTTGGGATATCGTAAGATTCTCCTGAGAATTTTGCGACGCAATCATCGCAATTGAATTAAGCCTTCTATTACGCCGATTTTATTAGTTTATAATCACCGATACTCTGGTTTTCTCTATCTCATCTGGTTTCACAACCATGCACGAAGGTTTTGAAAAACAAATTGCAAAATATTATCTATAATTGTATTGAATTCCGTGACATAATGTCAAAATATAGCTATTATGCTTAAGCTAAATGGTAATTGGGATAGCTTTGGGAGATACCGAGATTTTAATGTTGACAAAATTGTAGTCAGCGATGATTCAAATCATAGTCAATTGAATTCTGCAATCGCAGAGTATCTAATGATCAATACATCATAAAATATCATCAAAATCAAATACATTGTCAATGAACATTGTTCTCCAATGGAAATTCAGAACGATATGGGAGTTCGAGTATACATGGAGACGAAAAAGGGAAAAAAAAACTTAGGAATGTATTCGCTATGTATAACAGTGCGTGATTTCGATTTGGAATGCAGTATCTTTAATTCGAACACAATTAAAGGTTTGCTCTGTTATTTCAGTGGTGATGTTTTTATATTTCATGTGTTCTACAAATTTTCTACAATATAGCTACAAAAATACCACATAACAAGTGTAGTTCAACTGTTATGAATATTGAAGTATTGAATTTCACGTGCTACAATTATACTACAAACTATCTACAATGTATGTCTTAACTGTAGTTAGCTTTAATTGAGTGCAGTTCATCTGGAACACTGAAGTTGATTGATATGCCAACATCTCCAGCGATAGTGGAATATGAAAATATCATCACAACAGAACATACGCCAAATGTTATTGAAGTAGGCCAAGTCTTCAAAGACAAGCAAACAATTGCTAGTGCAATGAAGCACTATTCTGCCATGAACAAGTTTCAATTTAGGGTGAAAAGGTGTAGCGCAAGAAGGTAGGAACAGTTCAACTGTCAAAATAATATTTTTGTTTAATTTATAGTTTTTTGTATTTTTGGTATAGTTTGTAATATCATTGTATACAAATTATATATAATTTGTAGTTTTTATGTATATAAATTGTTAAATATAACATTTTTATGCTTAAACAGACTATTATTTTGTAGCTACATTTTCCTTAACATTCTTTAAATTGTTTTTATGTTGTAGCTATTGCCTGGTATGTGTTGGGGACAATTGTACATGGCACTTCAGGTCACCAGCATAAATGATTCAACATTATTCAAGGTTAAAAAATTCAATAGCCTGAACACATGCTCTTTGATGGACAATACGTACATACAATGCAAACTTACTTCCATGGTAGTTGGTAGCATGGTTATACCAAAATATGCGGATCCTAAGAAAATTTACACACCAAAAGACATACAAACTTATATGTTATCAGAACATGGTGTGAACTTAACATGCATGCAAGCTTGGAACGCAAAGGAAAAGGCTTTGGAATTTTTGAGAGGTCATCCTGCCGATTCCTACAGCCGCTTGCCAAGTTATTGGTATATTCTAGAGAAGACTTATCCGGGGTCGGTAGTTAAATTGCAGAAGACTGACGATAACTGTTTCTTGTACATATTTGTTGCGCTTAGTACGTCCATCAAGGGTTGGGAGTATTGTAGGCCAGCTGTAGTAGTTGATGTGACCTTTTTGAATTCGGCATATAAGGGAATTATGTTAACATCTAGCACAATGGATGCATCGGGTATTGTAGATTATGTGTAGAAATATTGTTGTAAATTTGTTTTTTAGTATGTATTTTTATTCCCCTCCAGTTTTATTTTGGAAATTGAGTTTATTTTTTCCACCTGTGATAGGTAGCATATTACCACTGGCAAACGATGTTGTTGATTCAGAAAATGACACATCATGCAAGTGATTTTTTGAGCAATTCAAACATGCGTATGGTGAAAAACCAAATATGTGTGTTGTTTCAGAATGAGAGTATTTTGAAGGCAACATCTTTTGTTTATACCGGCATGCCACATTATGATTGCATGTGGCATATTTGGACAAATATAAGGTCAAAGTTCAATAAGGGTCATCTAAATTCAAGCGAATTGTACTTTTCCACGGCACAATCCTACACGCTTGATGAATTTAATGAAAGAATGTCAAAGATTGAAGAGATCGACACACGTGTTAAAACATACATATACGGTACTGGCTATCATTGATGGTCTTGGGTACATGCTACGGTGAACAGAACGTGGACGATGACACCAAACATTGTAGAGTCATTGAATTCAGTAACAAAAGATGCAAGAGAGCTACCCATGGTAGAACTATTAGAGTACATGAGGACTCTTCTTGAATGTTGAACTAATGAAAAGTTATTGAAAGCAAATGGTACATTCACATACCTTGGGAAAAAATACAACAAAGAGTTGAAGGACAACATGACATTATCGCAGAAGATGAGAGTAAGCTATATCTGGTGATATCAGATCAATGATTCCATCAAACTAAATATATATTGTTAATTATAGATAAAATATTGTATAATTGTAGTTATTTTGTATATGTTTCTGACGACTTGTGTGTGTTTGTAATGAAATTATTGGTGAGGGCTTCAACATATCACATCCATACAGTGATAGATAGTGTAAAACGCTTTATTGTTTGTCTTCAAAACAAGATATATAGTTGTGGACAATTCCAGCTTGACGAACTTCCTTGTGCACATGCTTTGGCGGCTTTGAGGCACATGAATGAATCGTATGAAAACTATTGTTCTCCTTATTACACGAGGGAGAGCCTTTTGTATACTTATGAATACCAATAGACCCGCTGCCTAATGAAAGCAAATGGAATATGCCACAACATATATATGAAGAGGTTGTAATGTCACCTACTGGGAAAAGACAGCCAGGAAGACCTCAAAAATAAAGATACAAACCATATGATGTAGTAAATGCAAAGAAGTACAAGGTTTCATGTGGCAACTGCAGACTAGAAGGGCATAACAAAAGATCATGTAAGAATGCTCCCAAGAGGAAATAAAATTTGATAGTCACAAGATTTTTTGATAAATTGTGTTGAGGTGTTCTGGAGAATTATAGTTGAGGTGTAATTGTGTTGATAAATTGAATAAATATTGTCTCCTATAGTGAAATGTTTTCAACTCTTAATGCAATTGGTTTGTATTTGTTTTGTTTAATTACTGAGTATATTCATTTCAGCCTCTCATAACTTGATTGGATTATGTATTTTTTGTATGTATAATACATAATTGTAGTTAAGTTGTAAAGAAATTATATGCTAACAATAACGAGATCAAGTACTAAAAACTTTCAACCAAAAACAACAACAAATGTTTCCTATTCTAAGTAGTAGTATCCTAGATAAAATAACAAAATATAGAGAAAACAATTGTAGCACAAATTTGCTACAAATAAACTTCAACTGACTTGTTCTTAGATAACAATTTGTCTACAACTTTACTATAAAATAGATACAACTAAACAATTTAACTACAATTTTTCTATAGAAAAGGGCAACTAATTCTTCTTCTTCTTCCGGACTTGTGTTCTCTCGTTCACGGCTGGTGCATCTTTTCTTCTTGCTAATCTTCCGATTACCTCGCTCTCACTAATTGCACCAGTACCTTGCTTCTTCCTAGCATAATCCCAAAGTAGCGCTCCATAGCGTCTACGATGTTTATCAATATCAGAAAGGTCATCCTTTGAAACTGCTAGCTCTCCAATGTGGCATATTCTGAAAATGCCTCAACGTATACACCATAGTCAGTGCAAAAGAAATTAGAAAAAATATTTAGCATTTAGTGTAAGATAAAAGTTTGTTAAATAGATAGAAGGAAAAGAATTATTTACATACAATGATCTCTCTTTTTGCTGGGGTATCTCACCGACCAACCACTGAACGTCAAGAGGGTCAGTAACACCTTTTTTAATGTATGCCTTTGTGTTCTTGAAGTTGATGTCTTAACGCTTGCCATAAAAGTCGGTGCATCACAAGTAGATGGGGATCATAACAACAAACTTGTTGACGACAGATTCAACAATGTTGTGATTTCGTGAAGAGACTACAGAATCATAAACATATAGAACCCTATCGGTAATGTCAAACACAACCAACAACCAATAAAATTTTTCCACATTATTTATGGGCATAAAAGTTCTTAGGTTTGAATCCGATGTAAATTTTGTGTTTTGATGTTAGTTTTGGTGTTTTGAGAGTGCAAATAAGTTTGAATGATCATATGTGATGTGTTGGTATAGTTGGTTGGGGTCCCAAGGAGCTCGGGTGAGTTTTGGATAGGTTTGGGCTGCGTTGTGCTCGTTTTTCTTATGCTTCAACATCGTTTCTTCAAGCATAAATGATATAATACTGAACAAATGAACTCCTATTACTATTTTGAATGATGTATTAGATCCGTATCGTCATTACGAACCCGTAGCAAAATGAATCGTTGAATTTGGACATCGTATGAGGATTTTATGGCCATTTTACCAAGGTTGCCCAGATTTTTCAGGTTAATTACGAAATTGCCCCTGACGGCATATTAAAAACCTGCACTATTTAAAAATCTTAAAACTTACATATCTCTTTCATTATAATGTCAAACTGAGTGATTCCAAAGACTAAATTGATTAAAATTTCACAAGGAATCCATTGGGAGAAGTAAAACGCGTGAACAATATATGTATAACGAGCAGTACGAGTTTTCTTCTAATATTTGAACGGGGAGAAGCTTTTGAGGCGATTTTTAAGAGAGGAAATTAGTGTTCTTCATAGAGGTAAGTGTCTTGATCATTAAAACTCGTTTATGGGTGATTATAAAACATAATCTCAGCATTTAATTCATGAAAATTAGTAGAAAAAGGTGGGTTTAGGGTTTGAGATTATGAGACCTTTAGGGGTCGATTTGAGGGGTCAAACGAACTTCGATTATAGCGTTCTTTATATGTACGGACTCATAAGAGGATGAAGAACAATTTTGTATAAAAATTTCTGAGTTTTGGGATGCGGGACTGGGGGTCGGCTTTTGACCAGTTTCGGATTTTTGAGTTAAATTCGATATTTTTCAATTGGAATTCGTTCCTTAAGCATATATTGATGATAAAAATCTAAAGTTGGTAGATTTAGAGACCTCAGAGGTTGATTCGAGAGGCAAGCGCATTGCGGAATAATTTCGGGCTAGTTTTGAGGTAAGTAATGTCTTGAAATCTTGTACTGAGGGTATGAAACCCCGAACTATGCACCTTTCACGGGTTTTGGAGATGAAAAGGTTGAAACTTTGGAATTATATTCCTTATTTGGGCAACTATTGGGTTACGAAACCGATTTTTAAGTATTTGCTTAATTAGTATTTATATATTATTATATGTTTTGGGCTGTAACCCGTGTTTGGGGCCTAGTGCCGATCTGTTTACCCCTTGGGGGACTGTTTTACTGTGTTTCCTCACTTGATATGTTTTGAATTACACTCAGTCTTTTCCTGATAAATTGTTTTGACACTCAGAGTATTTTGATACTATTTATTGAAATATGAAACGTTGTTTTGGGTCGAGAACACGGTATGTTTATGGCTTAAGGGCAAATTGAGAGTGTCTGACTGAGTGAGGCTTTCAGGCCTATATTGTGAGGAGGCTTCCAGGCCTTATGAGAGAGGTGAGGAGGCTTCCAGGCCTTATGAGTGATGTGAGGAGGCTTCCAGGCCTTATGAGTGATGTGAGGAGGCTTCCAGGCCTTATGATTGATGCGAGGAGGCTTCCAGGACTTATGAGAGATGTGAGGAGGCTTCCAGGACTTATGAGAGAGGTGAGAAGGCTTCCAGGCCTTATGTTATTATTGCGTTTGGGCTGTAGGAGCCCCTCCGGAGTCTGTAACACACCCCCAGTAGCGTCGGTACCGATTGAGTGATGATGATTGCCCGCGGGGCTGATACTGAGTGATGAATTATACTGAGTGATTGAGGGAATGCTTGAGGGCATCTGCTCCGAGAAATGATTTTGGCCTGAGGGGCGATTTTATGAAGATTTTACTGAGTTTTTGAATCATGATTTAATTCGTTTTCAAACTGAGTTTTACTGAGGATTTCACTGAGATATATTGATATTAACTTGTTCTCAAAGGTTTTCTAGAAACTGATTTCGAACTTATGAAATTGCTGAATACTACTTGGTGACTTGATGTTTACTGGTTGTTGTGAAATGGTGTATCTGTTTGTGTGCTTTATATTTCTCAATGTCACGACCAAAAATCCCACCTTTCAGACCGTGACTGCGTCTAACGTTGGACCCGCTAGACCAGCCAACGTACCCAACAATTTGACATTTATAAAAAAACAACGTAACAGTAATAAAGCCAATTAACCTTCCAACCTCTACTGGAATATCTCAATTCCCTTAACTTTCAGCCTTTACCGAACATTTCCAAATCACTTCAAAAGTTTTTACAGCAGAAAAGTAATAATATTCCCAAAACGAGTAAGGAACTGATAAAGGTAACAACATCGCAGATATCCCAAAACCGGGGTGTCATAACCTCACGAACAAACTAACTGAGTGCTAAATACAAAGTCTGAAAGAAATATATAATTGTCTTGGAACTAGAAGAAAAAGGCAAGACAATGAGGGAATCCAAATGTAGGAGATACGCCAAGTCCCACGAACGCCAGCGGGTATACCTTAAAGCTCTGGGTGGACTGAAGGTGACTCCCTCAATGCGGTCCACTTGGTCCGGGTGTGGGATCTGCACAACATTAAGAAGTGCAGTGTAGCATCAGTACAACTGACCCCATGTACTGAGTAAGTGCCGAGCCTAACCTCGGCCGAAGTAGTGACGAGGCTAGACTTGACATTAACGATAACCTGTCCTATTCTACAGCAGGTAACATAAAATAACACAAGGCAGGATATAAACCGGCAAGTAGGGGGTACATGAGCAGTAAAGGGGGGGGGGACAAGTGAAATAAAGCAGTCACATCGACAGGTAGAAGTGATCCAGAGAAAACAATCCAACATAATCGACAACGAAACAATATAAATGTCAGAAAAATAAACAATGGCACGACATCACCCTTCGTGCTTTTACTCTCTTCCTCACAATGCATGTACAATGAATCCTGGCACGACATTTACCTTCGTGCTTATAATCAATAAAATCATGGCACGTCATTTACCTTCGTGCTTATAATCAATAAAATCATGGCACGGCATCACCCTTCATGCTTTACAATCTTCCTCACTATGCAATGAAAGATAGATGGCAAAGAGTACAACATAGTGGAAATAAGCAATTCAGAACACCCGGCAAGGGGGAAACATCAAGTAGTAACTCAAGGAATGCCCGACAAGGGTCTCAGCTATAACCAATTACCTCAATCACGTACTCTACACTTGTATTACCATTCGTATCAACACTTCTCAAACTCAATAGCCAATACTTTCAATCAAGAATAAATCACCAAGTAAAGACAATCTCATAATATACTCAACATGGGAGAAATACTGCAATTTCTATCAAAATAGACTCACGGGCATGCTTGACACACATTGCATAGGTACTCGTCACCTCACCTATGCAATGGACATGATATTCACTTAGCACATAGAAAGTGATACCTATTCCCTCACCAAAGTTAGGCAAGACACTTACCTCGGGTCCAAAATAGAGCGATCAACCCTCTAACACCGCCTTTCCTTTATAATCCGGCTCCGAAACGATATTATCTAGACATATTCAACTCAAGTATATCAATAATGACTCAATAACTCAAATGCATAGTCTAATTATCCATTTCTAATAATTCTTCCTAAATTCCAAAATTTGACCCCGGGCCCTCGTGGTCGAAACTCGAGGTTCAGGCCAAAACCCGATCACCCATATCCCCACGATTAAGAACATACAATTTGTTTTAAGATTCGACCCCAAATTGGGGTTGAATCACCCAAAAATCCCAAAACCTAGGTTCTACCCAAAAGCCCCAATTTTCTAATTGATTCCATGAGTGCAAGCCTAGGTTTCTAGTGATTAGTGATGGATAATGGAAGAAAACGAGGTTACAAAGCTTACCCGAGTAGCAATGTAGGAAAAGTAGACTCAAGGCTCGAAAATGGAGGTTGGAGATGGAGAAGAGGCTGAATTTAGAAGAATTCCCGTAATGAAGTCTGTTTTGGAATTAATAAAATAGCTGGGCAAATAGCCTATGCGATTGCGGAGGCAGGAATGCGATCGCATAGAGGAGTGACTAACAAGCTCTGCGATCGCGGGTCTATGTATGCAATCGCACTGAGTATTTTTCCTCAAGCTGCCCTTACCCACTTCATACACTATGCGATCGCGGAGTATGCTATGCGATCGCATAGTGCAACAGACTACCCCAGGCACGAAGCTTATGCGATCGCGGATAACTCTATGCGATCGCAGTGAACAACTACCCAACCCCCACTCAGGTACACTGCCCCTCGATGTGATCGCGGATGGGGTGATGCGATCGCATAGAGCAATATGACCACCCCTCCCCTTAAGCCTATGCGATCGCAGGTCTTCGTGTGCGATCGCACTGAAGCCCGCACCAGACACCAGAAAACTGAGCCTACACCAGATTTTC
>ML292220.1:16860-71848 GCA_005239495.1 Nicotiana undulata
AACTTGAAACCATCTCGTTAGCCACCCGAAACTCACCCGAGCCCTGGGGTCTCAAAACCAAAAACACACACGTCTCCCAATACATCCTACGGACTTGTTCAAGCTTTTAAATCATCAAAATATCATCAAAAACACGGAATTAAACCTCAAAACTCTTAGAAATTTCTTAAACTTCATAAACTTCTAAATTTCCCATTTTTAATCCGAATCACGTCATTTCAAGTCCGTTTTACCCCAAATTTCACAGATAAGCCACATAACATATAATAAACCTGTTTCGGGCTCTAGAACCATAATACGGGCCCGGAAACACGGTTTTCACGTAATTATTCATTTTCAAAAATCCTTTATTATTTTCAGAAAACAATTTTCTTTAAAAAATCATTTCTCGGGCTTGGGGCCTCAGAATTCTATTCTGGGCATATGCCCAAGTCCCATATTTTCCTACGGACCCTCCGGGACCGTCGAATCACCGGTCCGGGTCCGTTTACCAGAAATATTGACCAAAGTCAACTATATTCATTTATTAATTATCAAAACTCATTTTTATCCAATTTTCACATAATAGCTTCCCGGGTTGCGCATGCATATCGAGCTGAGAGTAACGGAGGCTCTCGGAGCCTCGGAACACAGATATAGCTTAAATTACGTAAGATGACCTTTTGGGTCATCACACTCAGACTGTGATTTCTTTTCGTTACTATTGAGTTGGCGCACTCTAAAGACTCCCTGTGCCTCTGTGCACAGATTCAGGTGACAGTCTGGAGCAGTAGCAATTTTTGCTTGTTCATTAGCGGATTTCACGGGATTTCGAGGTAGTTGTCAAGCGTCCACAGCTTATCCACTTCCCTTCTTTATTATGTTTTATCAATTGATTCAGAGAAATATATTATAATTTTTAGCAGAGTTAGGCTTATTCATTCTTAGATGCTCATGACTATTGACTCCAGTTCTGGGAGGTTGTTTAGAGTTGTTTAGTTCATGGTTGGGGGCGTTAGACTTATATAATTTATTTCTTTATTATGACTGTTGTTTATTGTTATATGGTGAACTGTTATAATTGAACAAATGCGTAGTAAATTGATGGTTGGATAGCCTAGTTCCACGATAGGCGCCATCACGGCCTGTTAGGATTTGGGGTCGTGACACGTATTCTGAGAAGGTTCATTGATGTGCCGCTAATAAATTTGTTCAATTCTAGTCTTGAACATACAATCAGTGGTTGTAAACCATATTTTGTTTTGAGGACCATAATTTCCTCTCTTTCTCAAATAGTATAAAATAACATCAATGTGCTACATAAAAACATATTTCATTATTTGTCAATGCTTCATACAATTTAACTACAATTTTTAAACAAAATAACTACAAAATCTTTAGATTACAGAATACTACAGCTAGTCATTAAATTCTACTAGGATATGTATTTACCGTATCGTTGAGGACTTGCCTGGGATGTGCCAAAGTATAAAACCACTCCTTTTTATCAACTTTTTCCACTTCAAAATTATACCACGGCTTAGGCTGTTTATCTTTTACAGAATAAGGTGTCTTCCTCCTATTTAAACACATAGCAATTACAATAAATATGTAGATTCAAGTAGAAATCCAAAAGATGAATGCACTCGAAAATATGAACAAATTGTATAAACTAACCTCTTTGAAACTGTATCGGTACCAAAGTATAACCACTTATTAAATTCTTCCAACAAGTTAGGATCAACATATTCGTCAATAATCCCAGTAAACGGATACTTGATGAGGAAAATTGGAGGTCCAACAGAACTGCTCCCCCAGAACTGTGAGAAAGTGGGATTTGGCATGCTTTCCAGGTTGCCTTGTTCTTCCTTGATGCACGGGGGTTGTTTCGTCTTCATTAAGCTCGTCGAACTTAACAATTTAGAGAAGTTCTCTAGCAGCTCAAAATCATCAAGTGTTACTTCCCTTTTTACATATCTGGAGTCAATGTCCGAATCACCTACATCAATGTAGTCGGTTGGTTCACCTTCAAAATTTAAAACAAAAGAATAAGAAGACTTGTTGCATAAGCTATTTATTGAAAATTAAAACTTATATTAAACTTGTTTTTTTTTCCTACAATTATAATGTAATGTATAATACCACTGAAATCTTCGCAGCAATCATCTCTTTGTTGTATAACGTTCTCTTCTTGAATGGGAGATTACACTTTTGTCTCCTTCTCCTCATTTTTTGTTCTCCTGGAATCCTTATTGTAGCTTCCTGATTTGGAGATTCTACATGCATCGTTTTCTTCCCTGTTACAATAAATATGTAAACTTAATAAAATTGTAGACAATTTGTAGTAAACATTAACATCACTTCATATAAATTATAGTTGAATTATAGTAAATTTATTGAAATATTGTCCTGCAATTGATATGCAAAATGTATTGTGAAATGTGATGATAGCATGTACTAAATTATACTTGCATTCTCTTTATCAAATTCTCCTTCAAATTGGGAAGATAATCAACACCTACAGAAATATTCTCCTCAATTTCTATGTCATTCATGTGTCTAATAAAACCATTGAAAATATAATGCAGATTAGTTGCTGGTAATTTAGGCAATATGTAGATATATTGTAGCCATAATGTTAGGTATTATATATATATATATATATATATTGTAGATATAATGTAGATATATTGTAGATATAATGTAGATGTGTCACGACCCCAAAACTACTTAGTCGTGATGACGCCTATTTTAATACTAGGCCAACCAATATTCATACTTAGAACATAAAAATAATCCTTTGTTCAAATTATCATTAATATAATATCACATGAACATGTTGTTGAAGCTTTTTTTTTATATTATATAGAAGATGATAAGTCAAATGTCTAAACACCACCCAGAAATTTCGGAGTCACTGGGTCACGAGCATCTAAAGAAAAATACATAAATTTTACCAAATATCTCTAATACAAAATAAGTCTAGGGAGTAAAACTGCTGCAGAAATAAGACGGAGAAAGCATGGATGCGGATGCGTGCAGCTACCTTGCAAAAATCTTCGAGAAATCCCTGGACAGGCAAGCAGCTCACTCCACTCTGGTATCTGGATCTGCACACAAGGTGCATGGATTAATGTGAGTACACCAACTCAGTCGTAATGAAAGTATATAATGTCTAAGATCTACGAAACACATAAAACAAGTCATCAATCCACAGAAATTACAGTTCTTTTTTCAAAATCATAGATACGATATTTTGTAACACTTGAAAGTTGATTTCAGTAAAATTCCTTTGAAAATGTACCTTTTCACAATTTTCATAGAAATCAAAATAATAAAGTATAATAATGATAGAGTTCATACATAGCCTCTCGGGTAAAAACATGTATCATAAACCGCCCCTCGGGCGTATCATCACTCAGCATCAGTCACTCAGCATGCCTCACAATCACTCGGTATCAGCCCCTCAGGCAACCTTGCAGTCACTCATGCCTCCCAATCACTCGTCACTCGGCACTCGCACTCAGTATGTACCTGCGCTCACTGGGGGTGTACAGACTCTGTAGGGGCTCCTACAGCCCAAGCGCTATAACAGGTCATCTCGTGGCATAATCACTCAAGCTCTCAGCCTCTCACATATCATGAACAATGTAACATGCTGCGGCGCGTAGCCCGATCCCATAATATCCTCACAACATAGGCTCTCAGCCTCACTCAGTCAGAAACCTCTCAAAAAGCCGCTTGGGCTATCAGTAAAACAGGGTACTCGACCCAAATTATCATTTTATATCACAAAAATAGCGTAAATAAGACTGAGTTTCGAAACCAGTTAAACATAGTATGACTGAGTGTAAATCATAAGTCAACACAGTGAGGAATAGCAAGAGAAAGCCCCCAAGGGGTCCAAACACTTGGCACGAGGCCCAAATACGACATTTCGCCCAAAACATGGAAGTGGTCTTTAAACATGAAATATCACATAATTTAGAATCAGATACACAACTTAATAAGTGCTACGGGACGGACCAAGTCACAATCCCCCAACAGTGCACGCCCCACACTCGTCATCTAGCATGTGCGCCACTCCAAAGTAGTGATACAATGCGATGTCCGACGTTTCATACCCTTAGGAGAAGATTTACAATCATTACTTACCTCAAACCGACTAAAATCCTAATCCGCGATGCATTTTCCTCTTGACTCGGCCTCCAATTTCTCCGAATCTAACCAAAACCAGATCAATATCATCAATATATGATAAAGGACCAAAGCCCACTCGAAAATAATCGAATTACATCACATATCCTGAAATTGGCCAAACCCGACCCCGGGGACCACATCTAGGAATCCGATAAAAAGTGCAAAACTATAATCCTTGTACTCTCACGAGTCCATACATACCAAAATTCATCAAAATCCGACGACAAATGGTCCCTCAAATCCTCCAATTAAACTCTCCAATTTCAAGCCCTAACCCCCCAATTTTAACCCTTAAATCACAAATTAAATGATGAAATTAAAGGCATAATCATGGATTTTGACCAAAATTAAATAGAAATCACTTACCCCATTCCATATGGTGAAAATCGCCTCAACAATCGCTTTAATCCGAGCTCCATTGCTCAAATATGTTAAAAATGGCTGAAACCTAGATATATAGCTTGTTCCCAGGTATTTACTCATTGCGATCGTGAAAAATGTTTCGAGATCGCGAAGCACTACTTTTCTTAGCCCAAAATTTGCCCTTCGCGGTCGCGGAAAATGCTTCGCAATCGTGAAGAACAAATACCCAGCTCTTCCAGGTAACCTCTAGTATAATAGTCATAACGTTTTGTACAAAACTCCAAATTGTAAATTGTTTGACTTTTTGTAAACTACATACCGAGGGCTAAATATTTTATTCTTTGATCATTTCCCAATTCCTTATCGATTATGATATATAAGCTGCCAAAGTCAGCACTATGCAACACAATGCGATTTCCAAACTCTTCCCGGACAGACTGTAGTGTATCAACCATAACTCTTTATAAACAACTCCAAATTACAATTGGTTTGATTTTGTGAAAACTAGACACAATGATCTACAAATTTTGTTTTTAGATCATCTCAAAATTCCTTATGGATTGCAAGATACAAGCTTCCAAATTCGGGTCAGTGTAGTAGAAGATTTCCTCTACGCGATCGCGAAAGGCTTTAGGAGATCGTGATTCACTGGTCATTTTCTCTCATTTTACTAATCGCAATCGAGACTAGTTCCCCGAGATCGCGTAGCACACTGTTGTAGCCAAAAACCAGCAACTAAAAATGGTCTAGAAATTGTCCGAAACCACCCCGAAACTCACCCTGAGCCCCTCGGAACCCCGACCAATCATAACAACACATCCCATAACATCATATAAACTTAGTTGAGCCTTTGAATAACTCAACACAACATCAAAAATACCAAATTACACCCGGATCCAAGCCTAAGAACTTCTAAACTTCCGAATTCCGCAAACGACGCCGAAACCTACCAATCCTTGTCTGAATGAGCTCAAATTTTGCACGCACGTCAAAAATGACACTATGAATCTACTCCAACTTCGGAATTCCATTCCGACCCCGATATCTAATTTTCCTCTGCCGATCAGAAATTGCCAAATTTCTATTTTCGCCAATTCAAACCTAATTCTACCACAGACCTCCAAATTACATTCCGAACACACTCCTAAGTCCAAAATCACCTAACGAAGCTATCCGAACCATAAAAACCCTAATTCGAGACAGATTACTCAATAGTCAAAATTTGGTCAAACCTTTCATATTTAAAGCTCCTAGTTGAATATCATTTCTCCATATCAATCCCAAATAACCTGAGAACAAAAATCGATGACTCACATAATTCATAATACATCATACGGGGCTACCCATGCCCGCAAACCACCAAGCGAAGTGCAAATTCTCAAAATGACCGGTCGGGTCGTTACATCTTCCCCCACTTAAACATACGTTCATCCTCGAACGTGCCCACAGTTGTTCCAAAAACCATCAAAACCGCCGTGTAATCTTACCATGCACATACCCGGGGGAACATAACAAATACACCTCGATCTTGCAATACCAGTTACTCCTCTCAACAACAATAGTACGAAGTCAACCAATCCGACCCGGTGTAGAACACACATCCATACTGGGCCTACCAATGAACCCCAAATCAACTTTGGTCATCCACTATAGACTAATAACCCCCCAAAAGCCCAAAATAACTGAATCACTACACATGCTATCTTCTGACCAACCTCAGCTACATTTTCACAGTCCACAACCACGAGACAATCTATTCATAGAACTCCCAGTCTCCAAATCCATAGAACACACAGATCACCATATTCGATATCAACTCCACCGCCTGAATATTTAATACTTCTCCAATACATGACCCTGCCACGAGGGATACCCCCTATAATTCCGTATGTGTAACAAGAAAAAATCTGAATGTCCGCAGCCGACCAATGAGGAGAGTACCGCCACACAAATGAAGTATCCATAAATCAAAACACAGCGCCTCTTCTAAAACTTAGACCCTAATCAAGCCATATTTAGAAGCAATATCATCTATCTGGTTACCTGAGATCGTCCATGCTGCCTAAGAATTCAGGACCTTCCTTTCAAAACCGCATAGTGACCTTGCACCCGCAAATCTCAACACTACACCCCACATCGCACCCATTATGCCACCATACGAAAGATACGTAAAACCTCAAAGTCCACTCTGAGTCAGAAGCAATAACATACTCAATTAGCTAAGAACTTTCCATTCGATTTCATTCCGGAGAAAAGAATTACAATACGCCACATGCCTCACGCACCAGTAGTAAATATACATCTCAAGCCATGGTAGAGACCATCAAGAACTCTCCGAAATACATTTGCACTTAACCAACCCTTCAGGAATGAATCCTTCTAACTCAACCAAGCTACGTAGGTCGCCAAAATCCAAGAGCATTGCCACGAATCACACGTAGAACCTTACCACATCATAAGCACCCGAAGAACCGGTCATACTCATTACCAGGCCGATCCAACCTATTACCAAGTTGTCCTATCTCTCCCAGTTCCTTCTGAGTTACCTTCAAATTGATTCCCCTTGTCATAATACAAAAATCCTCAACCCAAAACTCACAACACGAGACCCTAGTACAAAACCACACTGCCCTAAGGCTCACAAGCCACTGAATATTCTCTTAAGCACCCCAAAAGTAACACAAGTCAACAATCACTCTAAAGAGACTCTATATGAATTCAAACTATTCTTCCATTTCCTAATACCGAAATATAGAATCCATAATAATGTAGAAATGCCAGAAGTCTTGACACCCTCCAACGTGAATCTTCATCTCTAGCTAAATTCACATCCTGAAGATGTTACACCTAAATCTTGAATCCATCAAAACCATTCTCGAGAGTCATTTACTCTGCTCAAATCCCAATTAAACCGACCAAGTGGACCAAACGATCTGTGCTCCATTAACACACCAACACCCAAGGGAGTAACCCACACTCCTAAGAAACCAAGCAAGTTCCTACTCCACACACACTACACCCTTTACAAATACATCTCAATCATTCAATAGAACCCATTTTCCTATAGAGTATAATACAACCTGTATCCAAAAATTTCCATTATTCGAGTCATTCCCAAACTCCACCTCTGCAAGTCATAACTGATTCACCAGTATACCTCGAACTGAAACCAATACAACCCATAATCATGCAATCAACTTATCATTAGCAGACTCCCCCACTTGGCTCAAAGCCATAGATCAAGACAAACAATGACTCACAATGCCCATACGCTATCACTACCACAATACCACAGTGAGATTCAACTAAACCCTTCGTAAGCTCATATAACACAAACCATCTAATATCTCAAATCATCTGCAATTCTCGCCTTCACCATTGTAATAGACATGCCAACTTCCATAAGCGATCTAAACTCAAATTGCAACATATATCATTTACTGGTAAAAGAGAACTACAAAACAACATAAGGATCACACAACCTCAGTACACCCCGCAGGAGATAACCCTGTTTGCTTAGCCTCAAACTGATATCTCTCTATACCTTTCCAAAAACTATATCTATTACGCAATCACTTTATCCTTCTTCATTAAAACACAACCAATGCCTACCCTCAAGGAATCACAATACGTGGTATAAGAACCTGAAGCTGATGGCAGAAGTAACACTGGAGCTATGGTCAAAGCAGTCTTGGGCTTCTGAAAGCTCTCCCCACACTCATCTGACCACCTGAATACCCTCACTGGACACCACATGCCCTTAGAATGCTACTGAACTGAGCCAAAATTCACATTTGGATAACTTTGCATAAAGCTTCTCCTCCCTCAATCTCTTTGTAATACAATCCTCAAATGCCGAATATGCTCCTTCTGGCTACGTGAGTACTCCAAGATGTCATCAATGAATATAATAACGAAGGAGTCCAAAAACATATGGAATACACTGTTCATCAAATGCATGAACGCTGCTGGGGCATCAGCCATCCCAAAAGACATCACCAAGAACTCATAACACATCATGAAGATCCACTTCACTCCACAACTAAACTACATGAGAGGTCCTTCAATACCCCCAAAACTTGAGGCCATACATTAACTCAAGACAGAAGTCAAACACCTAATAGTTCTGGTTACATCTCCAACCAACTCTTTTTGTCACATTCGAACAACTTGAACACATCTCACCATCAAATCATACTCACCACATAGTCACCCAGTCACAAAATCTAACCAATAAGGACACAAACGAACATATAAGTCACAAAAACACGTGCTCACACAATCGAAATCTCAGCACTCAAGTCATAGATAAAATCCTGCCTCAAGCCCATCATCAACATGATAAGATCACGCCTCGCACCTCATCCATGGAAAGCACATGCCGTCTATGCACAACTGATACCAAGCGCCCCCGTGCACATTCGAATACATGGAAGGAATTCAAAGAGTTATGCTTTAGGCTAAATTAATGGATTCACACGACAAGAATTCAAGAATGTGAGATTTTTCCTAAAGGGTTCTGCAGCCTCTCGAAGATAAGTACGGATTTCTCATTACCGATCCACAAGACTCTACTAAACCTGCTCATGACCAATGAGTCATGTGTAACCTAGGATCTGATACCAACTTGTCACGACCCCAAAACTACTTAGTCGCGATGACACCTATTGTAATACTAGG
The DNA here is from genome assembly GCA_005239495.1 of Nicotiana undulata. NCBI lineage: Eukaryota > Viridiplantae > Streptophyta > Magnoliopsida > Solanales > Solanaceae > Nicotiana > Nicotiana undulata. The sequence goes on from ML292220.1 coordinate 26,083, forward strand.
CCATCCAATATTCATACTTAGAACATAAAAATAATCCTTTGTTCAAATTATCATTAATATAATAACTCATGAACATGTTGTTGAAGCTTTTTTTTATATATATAGAAGATGATAAGTTAAATGTCTAAACACCGCCTAGAAATCCCGGAGTCACTGGGTCACGAGCATCTAAAGAAAAATACATAAATCTGACCAAATATCTCTAATACAAAATAAGTCTAGGGAGTGAAACTGCTACAGAAATAAGAAGGAGAAAGTAGGGTTGCGGACGCGTGCAGCTACTTTGCAAAAATCTCCGAGAAATCCCTAACAGGAAAGCAACCCACTCCACTCTAGTACCTGAATCCGCACACAAAGTGCAGAGAGTAATGTGAGTACGCCAACTCAGTGGTAATGAAAGTTAATAATGTCTAAGAGCTACGAAGCACATAAAATAAGTCATTAATCCACAGTAATTACAATTCTTCTTTCAATTTCAAGTCATTAACCCACGTTTCGAAATTTGATAAAAAATGCAAAACTATAATCCTTATACTCTCACGAGTCCATACATACCAAATTCATAAAAATCCAACGACAAATGGTCCCTCAAATCCTCAAATTAAACTCTCTAATTTCAAGCCCTAATCCCTCAATTTTAACCCTTAAATCACAAATTAAATGATGAAATTAAAGGCATAATCATGGAGTTTGACCAAAATTAAATAGAAAATCACTTACCTCATTCCATATGGTGAAAATCGCCTCGCTTCAATCTGAGCTCCATAGCTCCAAACATGTTAAACATGGTCGAAACCTAGATATATAGCTTCTTCCCAGGTATTTACTCATTGTGATCGCGGAAAATGATTCGCGATTGTGAAGCACAACTTTTCTCAGCCAAAAGTTTGCCCTTCGCGATCGCCGAAAATGCTTCGCGTTCGCGAAGAACAAATACCCAACTTTTCCAGGCAGCCTTTAGTATAATGGTCATAATCATTTTTACAAAACCCCAAATTGCAAATGGTTTGAAGTTTTCAAAACTAGACACCAAGGGCTACAACTTTCATTCTTTGATCATTTTCCAATGCCTTATTGATTACGAGATATAAGCTTCCAAAGTCAGCCCTATGCAACACAATGCGATTTTCAAACTCTTCCGGGAAAGGCTGTAGTGTATCAACCATAACTCTTTAGAAACAACTCCAAATGCCAAATGGTTTGATTTTCTGAAACCTAGACACAAAGCGATAGAGCTTTCATTTTTGTATTATCTCAAAATTCCTTATAGATTGCAAGATATAAGCTTCCAAAGTCGGGTTAGTGCAGCAGAAAATTTCCTCTACGCGATCGCGAATGGCCTTCGGCGATCGCGATTCACTGGCCATTTTCTCTCATTTTACTCATCGCGATCGTGTGGCACACTATTGTAGGCAAAAACCAGGAGCTGAAAATGGCCTAGAAATGGTCTGAAACCACCCCAAAACTAACCCGAGCCCCTCGGAACCACGAACAATCATACCAACACATCCCATAACATCATATAAACTTATTCGTCCCTTCGAATCACTCAACACAACATCAAAAATACCAAATTACACTCGGATCCAAGCCTAAGAACTTCTAAACTTCTGAATTCCGCTAACGACATCGAAACCTACCAATCCTCGTCCGTATGGCCTCAAATTTTGCGCGCACGTTACAAATGACACTACAAATTTACTCCAACTTCCGGAATTCCATTCCGACCCCGATATCTAATTTTCCAGTGCCGATCAGAAATTGCCAAATTTCCATTTTTGCCAATTCAAGCCTAATTCTACCACGGACCTCCAAATTACATTCCGAACACACTCCTAAGTCCAAAATCACCTAACGAAGCTATCCGAACCATAAAAATGTTAATCCGAGACCGATTACTCAATAGTCAAAATTTGGTCAAACCTTTCATATTTAAAGCTCCTAGTTGAATATCATTTCCCCATATCAATCCCGAATAACCTGAAAACCAAAATCGATGACTCACATATGTCATAATACATCATAAGGTCTACCCATGCCCGCAAACCACCAAGCGAAGTGAAAATGCACAAAATGATCGGTCGGGTCGTTACAAGATGCCTATTTTACTGTTGCTGGCATGCACTGGTTTAGCATTACTGCCAAAAAAGTATTGGTTGTGTTTTTCTTTAGAGTGCTCATCATTTTTTGTAGAACTGCTAGTAAATTGCAGGCTTTTAATTTCTTTGGATATATACTTTATGAATGATAATATAAACTTAGACATGGTAAAAATGTTGTCTAAAATGAATATATTTTAAATGAAACCTTAGTATCAATGTTATCCCTTTAACTGTTTTTATCGCTTGTAAAACAACCTTGATTGAACCATTGAGTAGCAGTCAAATGCTACCTAGTTCTTCAAAACCTCTTTCTTGAAAGTTCCAAGATCTGAATGAACCTACATATTAAAATAGAAAGAGTTAACGAAATAATTTTCATAACATAAATTAAAGAAACCATCTAGGAATATGTATATATGTTACCTTGTCGACATCTTTTCTTAATTTTTTTATTTGTTTCACATTATCTTTCTTGTCATCTATTCCAATTGCCTGCTTATGTCCGGATGCAGATGGAGCATCTATCGGATACTCGGACTTTGTTTCAACTTCTTTAAGGATGTATTCAACTTTATCTGGTAAATTCATTCTTGAAAGCTCTTCTGGTGCTTCAATTATGTTGGTGAACTGAGTGAAAAAAAGAAATGTGGGCGACTAAGACATAATATGTATAAAATGTGTTGATAATCTGTATTAGATTGTCTGCGCAGAAGTGAAAACCATTTACCTTGATACATGATGGTTTGATCATTCTATCTTCAATTGCAGATAACCATATCTTGTCCTTAATAGCTGACCAACTAAGTATGTGAGGGATCGAATTAGCAACCCTTGTAGCTATATCAGTGTTAAGGGTAGAGCAACACTCATACAACCATATTTGCATAGCTAGTGAAAATCCTCGAATGACATAAAAATGAATAGAATAGTTGAGCTTGTGCCTAATAGTCCAAAACAATTGTGTATAAGATTCACTACCCCATGCATAGTTCGCACACTGCCTTGAGTCCACCAAATAGAGCCTAAAATTGTCTATAAAACCTACATTATCTTTGTCTGAAGGACAACAGAAGAATTCTATGAGATAGAGAATACACAACTTGACTGCATCCTCATCGTTCACCCAACTACGACTGCTTACAATTTGTTTTAAGTTTGGCTTCTCAAAATTTTCCTTGTTTGGAAAATAGCTTCTCATTATTTTACTATCATACTTAGGTGTGTAATCAAAGTTTGTCACTTTCATAAAACATCTACGACCACTAATCAAGGCAAACTCTCTCAAACCAAAATTCAGCCTCTCACCCTTTATCTCTACTGAAAAAAGTCGGAACCAGATGCGTTCATTTCAAACTTCATGAGACGATTGCTTGATTTTTCATACATATTTTGGTTAAGGAAAGAAAATACCCAAAACATGTCTTCCTAAACAACTTTAAACCATTTTCAGACAGTAAATCCTTGATTTGGCCAGGAATAATGGGGTCGGATAATGTGTGGAACCTAACAATCCCATAATCAATATCAGGAGGTGCAAAAAATGGTCCATTCTGCAACAAAAGAAAAATAAAGTTATTAAACTTGTTTCAAAATCAGAAACAAAATAACTACATTTATACTAATATTTATCTACAATCAGAAAAATAAAGTTAAAACCAGAAAATAAAATAACTACAGTTATAGTACAATTTATCTACAATCAGAAAAACAGAGTCAAAATCAGAAAAACAAAAAAATTACGTTTATACTATAATTTATCCACAATTAGAAAAACATAAATCTACAATAAATCTATAAAATGTAGACAAAATCTTTATAACTACAAAAACAAAAGTTATGCATATTCATAAGAATGAGAACAAGTTTTTTAGCTTAAAAAAAAATTGAAACTACTAAATTTTTACCTACTCCAAAACTGTCGGGGAATAGTTTTAGAAGATTTTTGAATTTGTTTTCTTTTTTGAAGGTTTAACAGTAGGAGACACTCTAATTGTTTTTATAACTTTCATGATAGCATCTTCTTCGACGAAATCATCATTGGAACAAATTTCTTTGCCTTTTCGTTTTGTAGATTTAACAGGTATAGAGGATTCACCAGCATCCATATTGTGCTTTTCTTTTGTACGTGCTTCTGTCCTAGATTCACGAGGGGAAAGCATGGGCTTGGTCACTTCTTTTGCATGTGCTGATTTTGAAATATTTTTTATTGAATTCTCTAAGAAAACACCCAAATCAACAACAACAACAACAAACCCAGTATGATCCTAACAGGTGGGGTCTAGGGAGGGTAGTCTGTACGCAGTCCTTACCCCTACTTAATGCAGGTAGAGAGGATGTTTCCAATATACCATCGGCTTAGGAAGGGTAAGAAAAAGAAAAGGAAAGCAAGAAAGGAAAAAAAGAAGAGAAAAGAAAAAAGGGAGAGATAAAGGATAAGTAGTGCCAAATAATAACAACGGGAATACAAAACCTGAGACGAACAAAACCACATAACGTGATAAAAATCTAAGAATATGAGGGGATATGCATGCTACTAAGACTATCAATGAACAACTAAAAACTACCCACTAACCTTCTACATTAATCCCCGACCTCCACACCCCCCTATCAAGGGTCATGTACTCAGTGAGATGAAGCAGCTCCATGTTCTGTCTAATCACCTCTCCCCAGTACTATTAGGCCTACCTCGACCTCTTCTAAAACTTTCCCTGGTCAACCTCTCACACCTCCTGACAACAACATCAATGCTTCTTCTCTTAACATGTCCGAACCATCTCAGCCTCGACTCCCGCATCTTGTCCTCCATGATGGCTACTCCTACTCTGTCCCGGATAGCTTTATTCTTAATCCTATCTCTCCTGGTACACCCGCACATCCATCTCAACATTCTCATCTCTACTAATTTCTTCTTTTGCACGTGGGAGTTCTTGACTGGCCAACACTCAGCCCCATACAGCATAGCTGATCGAACCACCACTCGATAAAATTTACCCTTAAGTCTTGGCGACACATTCATATCACATAAAACACCGGAGGCGAGCCTCCACTTCATCTATCCCGCTTCGATATGATGTGCGACATCTTCGTCAATCTCCCGGTTACCTTGGATGATAGACCCGAGATGCATAAAACTCGCTCTCTTGGGGATCACTTGAGCATCAAGCTTAACCTCCACGTCTGCATCATAGGCCCCGTCACTGAATTTGCACTCCAAGTATTCTGTCTTGGTTCTACTAAGTTTGAAACCTTTAGATTCCAAGGCCTGTCTCCAAACTTCCAACCTCGCGTTAACTCCGCTTGGCATCTCGTCAATCAACACTATATCATCTGCAAATAGCATGCACCAAGGCACCTCCCGCTGGATGTGCTGCGGCAATATATCCATTGCCAAGGCAAATAAAAATGGGCTAAGAGCCGATACTTGGTGCAACCTCATCTCCACAAGGAAATGCTCTGAGTCACCACCCACAGTCCTCACCCGAGTCTTATCATCATCATACATATCCTTAATCACCTTAATTTACGCTACCAGAATGCCTCTAACCTCAAAACACCACCACATGACCTCCCTTGGGACTTTATCGTACGCTTTCTCAAGGTCAATAAACACCATATGCAGATCCTTCTTCCTTTCTTTGTACCGCTCCATTAATATCCTTACCAGATAAATCGCTTTCGTAGTCGAACGCCCCAGCATGAATACAAACTGATTCTCAGAAATAGACACGCACCTCCTTACCCTGGCCTCTACCACCCTCTCCTAAACTTTCATAGTTTGACTCAGCAACTTTATACCCCTATAATTGTTGCAATTTTGGATATCACCCTTGTTCTTGTAAAGAGGAACCATCGTACTCCACCTCCATTCTTCGGGCATCTTCGTCGTCTTAAAAATAACATTAAACAACCCAGTAAGCCACTCCAAACCTGCCCGCCCCGCGCTTTTCCAGAATTCCACCGGGATTTTATCTTTCCCCGTCGCTCTGCCCCTTCACATTTTACACATCGCCCCTTCCACCTCCTCTACCGTAATCCGTCTACAGTACCCAAAATCCCGTCGATTCTCGGAGTGCTCCAACTCACCAAGCACAATGCATCTATTCCCATTCCCGTTCAACAGTTTATGGAAGTATGTCTGCCATCTTCTCCTAATAAGTGCCTCGTCCATCAACACTTTTCCATCCTCGTCCTTGATGCACTTGAATTGGTCTAAATCATGGGCTTTTTATCTCCCTCACCTTGGCCAACCGGTACAACTTCTTGTCCCGCCTTTAGGAATATCAAATCAAAATGTAGGAATATCACCTACTTTAGCTTTTTTAGGGCTGATATTAAAAATTGTTTTCTTCTTCATTAAAAATTAAGCAATTAACATGCGTTAATGGAGGCATGTTGCAGAGTATTTAGAGGTTGAATATATAAAAATGGAGAGAGATTTTTGAAGAAGAGTGAAAAAATAGGCGTTAATGGAGGAATACTGAAGTTTATGGAGAGAGAAACGTGGTGAGTGCAGATACGTGGGGAGGGGGGGGGGGGGGGGGGGGGGGGATTTGTGGAGAGACAAACGTGGAGGAGTGGAAGATACGTTAGAATGATTTTAGAACACTAATTATTATCATTAAATGCCTAAAAATGTACATAATTGGTAATTAGGTATATAATATGTAATTATATTAAAACTTGAGTAGGGAGGGTAATAAAGATTGAAATATAGTATAGGAATGTAAAAACTTCAATTAGTTACTCCCTCCAATCCACAATAAGTGATTTTTTTGATTTTTTTTTCTGTGGTCCAAAATAAGTGATTTTTTCAGATTTTAAGAATAAAATAATTATTTTTCCTGCATTGCCCTTGGAGTAAATAATGTTGGAGTATGTATTATGAGTGTTTTTGTCAAGAGATAGTAAATGTTAGTATGATCAATTTTATTGCTAATTAATGTTAAAATGTGAATTTTTTAATATGTGAAAACAACAAAAAAATCACTTATTTTTACCGTAGAGAGTATCAAAGAAGACACGATAATTTCGTGAAACAAAAGAAAAAGACTTCTATTAGCCAATGAAGGAATATCCAAACCAAAAGTGATAACTCTTTATTGATTGGTATATTATTACTTAAATATTTCCTCCAGTTCACAAGAAGTGATTTTTGGTTTTTTCTATGGTCCAAAATAAGTGATTTTTTCGAATTTTAAGAACGTATTAATTATTTTTCTCCTACATTGCCCTTGGAGTAAATAAAGTTGGAGTATGTGTAATGAGCGTTTATGAGAAAAAATAGTAAAAGTTAATATAGTCAATTCTTAATTAATGTTAAAAGGGGAATTTTTCAATATGTGTTAAAACAACTAAAAAGTAAACGGACGAGAGAGATTATCAAAGAAGACACGATAGTTTCGTGAAATAAACGAAAAAGACTCTATTGGTCAATGAAGGAATATCCAATCCAAAAGTGACAAGTCTTTATTGATTGGTATATTATTACTTAAATACTGTGAAACTTTATCGGTTATGTTGAAATGATATGTTTGTGTCGGTGTTGTGGCATTAAGGAAGAAATTGAAGCTACTTATATTCTAAGTTTATACCCTCTCTTTATCGTTTTTACTTAAAGAAAAACTTGAGTAGCTATACCAAACAAATAAATGTTATATATGTTATAAAATTATTATTTGTGGATGTTTATTTATTATTCCGCTATAAATAATTTTCCTGAAAATGATTATTCATTTAGTACTCTGTTGAAGTTTATCTACAAGCAGCTGATACAGGCAGGTTGCAAGCAACTCAATGAAATGATTTGTAGCAGCTTTTTATTATACATGCAGGTTACGAGCAGCTCATGCAGACAACTTACAAGAAGTTGAAGAAAAGCCTCGCAGCTGCTTCATGAAAAACCCCGCAGCTGCTTCCTTTCTTCTATAAATAGAGGAGTTTTCAGTTCATTATGTACATCAGTTTGAAATTTGAATAATATATCAATCTCTCTCTCTCTACTTGTCTTCGATTTATTTACTTTACAATCTTTATTTTATAACACGTTATCAGCACGAGACTCTGCCTTCAGAACTCACTTTGAAAGATGTATTACTATAGTTATCCTCATCCAAAGGCATCGATTCTCATTGTAAGTAAGATCAAACTGTTGTATTTATGGATTTCTACCCTTTTTACAGTGGTTAGAACGATTGATATTCCTTTGGAGTCAGTATTTTATTTTCATATATTAAAAAAAAAGTAAGCATGGAAATGATTCCATGTTTGGCTTAAAGGTTTTACTATATCACTTTATCTTTATGAACGACAAATTATTTTTCCTTGTTGCTTTGCTATCTTGAAGTAGGTTTGTAGCAAAAGACTTGTGACATTAATTTTTGCACTTTCATATATTGTTGAACACTAACTATTTTTTGAGTTGAGTTTGCAAAAGTCTATGGATATAAATCAAATCCAATCCCTATAATTAAGAGTTCTACTGTAACGACCCGGTCGATCATTTTGAGAGTTAGCGCCCAGATCCCCTAATAACTGTTTCCCCCACATTTGTATCTGTTTATGGGACTGGTCGAAGTGATTAGTTGTGAATTCCGGACAGTTTTTGGACACATAGTCCCTAAAGATGAGTTTATGTTTTAGAAATAGGACCGTTGTTGGAACTGTGTGAAGACGGGTCCGAAATGAAATTCTGTCGACTCTGTTAGCTCTGTTGGGTGATTTCGGGGTTAGGAGCGTGTCCAGAATATGTTTTCGAGGTCGGTAGTAGATTTAGGCTTGAATTGGCGAAAGTTAGAATTTCGGCGATTTCGGCCGATAGGTAAAGTTTTGATATCGGGATCGAAATGGGATTCCGGAAGTGTTAGCAAATCCGTAGTGTCATTTATGACCTGTGTGTAAATATTAGGTCATTCGGATGAGTTTTGACGTGTTTCGGAATCGGTTGTAGATTTTGGAAATTTTCTAAGTTCTTAGGCTTGAATCCATGTATAAATTGTGATTTTGGTGTTATGTGATGTGATTTGAAGGCCAGACTAAGTTCTAATGAGGTATTTGGACTGGTTGATAGTTTTGGTTGAGGTCCCGGGGGCCTCGGGGATATTTCAAATGCTCAACGGGAAGGTTTTGGACCTAAAACACCAGCTGAAGACTGCTGTTTCTGGTGTTTCCCACATGCGGAAGGGGACTTTCTTAATAAAGAGAAGCTTGGGACATAGTAAACCACCGTAGGCACGGAAACGCAGGTGCGCGTAATGATGCGCCGATGTGGTTTTGGACCTAGGCGGCTAGGCTTGCAGATGCAGTGAGGAATCCGCAGCTGCGGAGTCGCAGATGCGGCCCAAAGACCGCATGTGCGACCCCCAACCCATTAATGAGTTTCCGCACCTGCGATGTCTTTTTCTCAAGTGCGGTCCTATGGATCGCAGGTGCAGGATCGTTGGGAAGATAACATCTAATTCGAGGGTTTGGATTTCATATCTTCTAAAAACGATTTGGAGCTCGGGATTAGGCGATTTTGAGTGGGTTTTGAAGAGAAGACTCATAGGTAACGATTTCTAATCCTAATTCACTTATATATCATTAATCTATAACAATTTCTTCAATCTAATCAAGGAATTTGGGGGGGAAATTTGAATAATGGGAGAAAAGTTCCCCAAGTAGAAATCCGAGAATTTAATGGGATTTTGATGTCGGATTTCGATGATTCTTGTTCGAGTGTGTTCGTGAGTGAAGGGTGTTCTAAATTTGTAACCTTCACTCGTTTTCGAGACGTGGGCCCGGGGGACCTTTGGGGAAATTTTCCTAATTTTGCGTATTAGCTTCAGACTAATTATCTAGATTGATTTCTTAAAGTGATATTTACATTATGCAATTGAATTGAACAGATTTGGGCCATTCGGAGTCGGATAATCATGGCAAGAACGTGGTTTCGAGTCGAGTAGAGCAATCGAGGTAAGTGGCTTGCCTAACTCTGTGTTGGGGACTTTTCCCTTAAGTTGTTTTGATATAATTGTTGTGTGGGCGCCGTGTACGTGAGATTACGAGTGCGTATACTGGCCATTTCTGCAAAAATCGCACTTTTCTTTCAATAAGTTTACAGTGCCTTGTACTTCTATTACATCATTTCTACGTGTTTAATTGCTTATCTTAGATTAGGAAAGCATGCCTATTGTTTCCATATTAAATTGCTTAACTGACACTCTATGCGCCATGTTTAGTTAGTTTTCCCCTGCTTTCCTACCTGTATTTTTGGTGTACTGTTAGAATCGATGTTTAGTGGCATTTATTTCGCATTGCATATTTAAATTGGGGACTACAGACGTATTCCGGGAGATCCCCCCAGCACTGTGTATTTAAATTGGGGACTACAGACGTATTCTGGAAGATCCCCCCTGTACTGAATATTTAAATTGGGGACTACGAATGTATTCTAGGAGATCCCCCATGTACTGCATATTTATAAATGGAACTACGGGATGATATCCCGGGAGATTCCATTGTGTGCTATGTTGTGCTGAGCCGAAGGCTCCATTTTTACTGTCTTATTTCAGTTTATTCATTTTGTCTATTTATTTTAGAACTATTTCTTTTCCGTACTATTTAAACTGCTTATTTATAAATCCAGCAGAGCCTTAACCTGACCTCGTCACTACTTGACTGTGGTTAAGCTTGGCACTTACTGGGTACCAAATGTGGTGTACTCATGCCTTTTCCTGCACATGTTTTTGTGTGCAGATCTAGGTTCGAGCTCTCAGTCCCGTGGCTAGTGGCCGTGCAACTTTTCTTTGAGGAGACCGTAAGGTAATTCTGCCGCGTCTGCAGAATCCTCTGAGTCACCTTCCCCTACATCTTTAGAGATATTTTATATGTATTTTCTTTCCTGTTGTATAAAGCTATTACAGTATAGAAGATTTTGACTATAATGTGACATTCCGGGTTTTGGGATTATTACTTGTACATGCCGAGCGGCAACATCTTACTTAGTAGATTTTCTTTACCTTGTCTTTACTTTAATTTTTTTAAATTAAGATCTTCCGCAAAGTTAGGCTTACCTAGTCATAGAGACTAGGTGCCGTCACGATACCTTTTGGAGGGTAAATCGGGTCGTGACAAGTTGGTATCAGAGCATATAGGTTATGAGTCACAAGTATCTCGCGGATCAGTGCTGAGACGTCCATACCTATCTTCGGGAGGCTATGTAACTGTTAAGAACAATCACATTCTATGAAATTCCTTGTCGTGCTAGTTACTAACATCAAAATTCTAAAACTCTATTCTACGCTTGCTAACAGATGGTGAGGACCCGTACCGAACGGACCGATGATCGGGCACCCGAGCCCCCAGCCAGAGTCTCTAGAGGCAGGGGCAGAGGTAGAGGACTAGTACGCGGTGCAGCCCGAGCACCGGCGAGAGCAGCGATAGAGGACCCCCAAACAGCTATAGTTGGAGGGGCACAAGAGGTCCATACTACTACTCCAGCCCTCCAGGAGACCTAAGTTCAGTTCATGAGTGTATTTAGCAATCTGACTCAGGCGGGACTACTCCTGATAGCTCCAGCCACATCTCACGCCGGGGGAGGGGCACATACTCCCTCAACCCGTACTCCTGAGCAGAGGGTCCATGTTGGGCAGGCCTTAGAGTATATTCCTATGCCCCCAGCGCCTCCAGCTCATCATGATTCTAGGTTAGTTGCTTCTAAGACAGAGCATCTCAAACTTGAGAGGTACAAGAAGTACCACAAACCTATTTTCAGCAGACTAGCTACAAATGACGCTCTGGGTTTTCTTGAAGAGTATCATCGTATTCTCCGCACTATGGGTATTGTGGAGACGAGTGAGGTTTCCTTCACTGCTTTCCAGCTGAGGGGAACGGTTTATCAGTGGTGGCGTGCCTATGAACTGAGTAGTCTGGATGAGCCAGCTTCACTCACTCTGACTCAGTTCTCAGAGATGTTTTTGCTTGAGTTTGTCCCTTAGAGCCTCAGGGATGCTTGGCGTGCAGAGTTTGAGCAGTTACGCCAGGGGTACTATGACTGCGTCGGAGTATGCAGTCCGTTTCAGTTACTTGGCTCGTCATGCACCGGCCTTGGTAGGTACGATTAGAGAGAGAGTTCGACGCTTTATTGAGCGACTCCACCCCGGTATTCGGATCAGTATGGCCAGGGAGTTGGAGATGGATATCACTTGCCAACAGGCAGTGAGTATTGCCCAGAGGATAGAGGGCATGTTTGTGCGGGATAGAGAGGAGAGGGAGGCCAAGAGGTCTCGAAAGACTGGTCATTATTCGGGAGCTCGTGCACCAGCAGCCATTATTCGGGAGCTCGTGCACCAGCAGCACGCTATGGTAGGGGATTTGTGAGTCGCCCAGTTCATTCAGCTCTTCAAGCAGCCAGTGGTATTCCAACTCATCCTAGACCTCAGGAGCCTTATTACGCACCACCAGTATCTAGTGTGCCTCCTGCTCAAGGTGCTATTACCGCACAATCCAGCAGGCCAGTTCAAAGTCAACATCAGCCGCCACATCCTCGGAGGGGTTGTTTTGAGTGTGGTGACCCTCGCCACATGTTCAGAGATTTCCCTAGAGCTAGGAGGGGTACATTATCTTAGACTTATCAGGCCCCACGTGCTCCATCGGGTCCTCTAGCTATTCTTCCAGCCCCACCTGTTGCCCCACCTCCTCAGACAGCTCGAGGTGGAAGTCGGGGAGGTCGAGGTCACCCTAGAGGGGGAGGTCAGGCCAGGTACTATGCCCTTCTAGTCTGTTCAGAGGCTGTCACTTCAAATTCAGTCATCATAGGTATTGTCCCTATCTGTCATAGGGATGCATCAATATTATTTGACCCAGGATCTACGTATTCATATTTGTCTTCTTCTTTTTCTTCTTATCTGGGAATAGCTCGGGATTATTTGAGCTCCCATGTTTATGTTTCTACTCCCGTGGGAGATTCTCTTATCGTGGACCACGTATATCGGCCGTGTTTATTTGTTATCAGTGGTTTTGAGACCAGAGCTGATTTATTATTACTCAGTATGGTAGATTTTAATGTTATCTTGGGCATGGACTGGTTGTCGCCCCATTGTGCTATTCTTTATTTTCATGCCAAAACCGTGACGCTGGCTATGCCAGGTTTACCGAGATTAGAGTGGAGAGGTACCTTAGAGTATACTCCCCGCAGAGTCATTTCTTTTCTTAGAGCTCAGTAGATGGTTGAGAAAGGGTGTGATGCGTACTTGGCCTATGTGAGAGATGTTAGTGTTGAGACCCATACAGTTGAGTCAGTTCTAGTTGTGAGGGACTTTCCTGATGTGTTTCTAGCTGGTCTTCCGGGTATGCCGCCCGACAAAGATATTGATTTTGGCATTGATTTGTTGCTGGGCACTCAGCCCATTTCTATTCCTCCCTTTTGTATGGCTCCTCGTGAGTTGAAGGAGTTGAAAGAGCAGTTACAGGAGTTTCTTTATAAGGGTTTCATCACGCCCAGTGTATCACCTTGGGGTGCTCCGGTATTATTTGTGAAGAAAAAGGATGGTTCTATGCGTATGTGTATTGATTATCGGCAGCTGAACAAGGTTACAGTGAAGAACATGTATCCATTTCCTCACAATTGATGATTTATTTTATCAGTTACAGGGTGCCAGGGTATTTTCCAAGATTGACTTGCTTTCTGGCTATCATCAATTGAAGATCCGGGAACAAGATATCCCGAAGACTGCCTTCAGGACCAGATATGGTCACTATAATTTTCTTATCATGTCATTTGGGCTGACCAATGCCCCATCAACCTTTATGCACTTGATGCACAATGTGTTCCGAGCTTATCTTGATTCTTTAATCATTGTGTTTATTGACGTATCTTGGTGTATTCTCGGTCCCAGGCAGATCATGAGCAGCATTTGAGGACTGTGCTTCAGACTTTGAGGAAGAAAACATTGTATGCAAATATTTCTAAGTGTGAATTCTGGCTTGATTCAGTGGCATTCTTGGGCCATGTAGTGTCTTGTGATGGGATTAAGGTAGACCCTAAGAATGTGGAGGCGGTGCAGAGTTGGCCTAGACCGTCATCAGCTACTGAGACCCGCAATTTCCTTAGTTTGGCAGGGTACTATCGCCGTTTTGTGGAGGGATTTTCATCCATTGTAGCACCTATGACCAGACTGGCCCAGAAGGGTGCTCCGTTGAAGTGTACTGAGGAGTTTAAGGAGAGCTTTCAAAAGCTCAAGACAACCCTGACTACAACTCCAGTGTTGGTATTGCCTACGGGTTCAGGGTCCTATACAGTCTATTGCGATGCTACGAGGATTAGCCTTGGAGCAGTATTGATGCAGGACAGTAGGATGATTGCCTGCGCGTCCAGACAATTGAAGGTGCAGGAAAAGAACTATTCAGTTCATGATCTCGAGTTGGCAGCGATTGTTCACGCCCTGAAGATATGACATCATTATTTATACGGTGTTCCCTGTGAGAATTTCACGAATCACCGGAGTTTGCAGCACTTGTTCAAGCAGAAGGACCTTAATTTGCGCCAGCGGAGGGGTTTGGAGTTATTAAAAGACTATGACATCACCATATTATACCACCCGGGGAAGGCCAATGTGGTGGCCGACACCTTGAGTCGCCGGGCGGAGAGTTTTGGAAGTTTGTCATATCTTCCTGCAGTTGAGAGGCCCTTAGCCTTGGATGTTCAGTCCTTATCCAGTCACTTTGTGAGATTGAATATTTCAGAGCCTTGCCGAGTTTTAGCTTGTGTGGTTTCACGGTCTTCTCTTTATGACCGCATCAGAGAGCGCCAGTATGATGATCCCCACCTTCTGGTTCTTCAGGACAAGGTTCAGCTAGGTGATGCCAGGGATGTGACTATAGGAGATGATGGTGTGATGAGGATGCAGGGTCGGATATGTGTGCCCAATATGGATGGGCTTCGGGAGTTGATTCTTAAGGAGGCCCATAGCTCGCGGTACTCCATTTATCCGAGTACCGCGAAGATGTACAAGGACCTGAGACAACACTACTGGTGGAGAAGGATAAAAAAGGATATAGTGGAGTTTGTGGCCGAGTGCCTCAATTGTCAGCAAGTAAAATATGAACATCAGAGACTAGGAGGGTTGCTTCAGAAGATTGAGCTTCCAGAGTGGAAGTGGGAGCGGCTCACCATGGACTTTCTGGTTGGACTTCCTCGGGCTTTGAGAAAGTTCGATGCTATTTGGGTGATCGTGGATCGGTTGACCAAGTCAGCCTATTTCATTCCAGTGTTGACTACATACTCCTCCGAGAGGTTGGCTAAGATTTATATCTAGGAGATTGTTCGTCTTCACGGTATTCCAGTATCTATCGTTTCAGACAGAGGTACAGATTTGACTTCACGGTTCTGGAGAGCCCTTCAGCAGGAGCTAGGCACCAGGGTAGAGTTGAGTACAACCTTTCACCCTCAGACGGACGGGCAGTCCGAGCGCACGATTCAGATTCTTGAAGATGTGCTCCGTGCCTGTGTGATGGATTTTGGAGGGTCATGGGACCAATACTTTGAACTTGCAGAGTTTGCTTATAATAACAGCTACTAGTTCAACATTCAGATGGCGCCGTATGAGGCTTTGTATGGTAGACGGTGTCGGTCTCCGGTAGGGTGGTTTGAGCTGGGCGAGGCCCGATTTTTGGGTACAGATTTGGTCCATTATGCCTTGGAAAAAGTAAAGGTGATTCAGGAGAGACTCCGCACAGCTCAGTCCAGGCAGAAGAGTTATGCTGACCGGAAGGTTCGTGATTTGGCATTTATGGCTGGTGATCGAGTTTTGCTTTAGGTATCGCCTATGTGTCGCACCCCCTTTTTCCCAACTACTTTTGGGTCGGTCAAGGGGTTTTGACATTGTTGGGACAAATCGTTTCCTTTTGGGAAAGGGGTAAGCAAGATTTGAAAAGTCACCCCTAACGATTTTAAGATGCGTTAGGGCACCTATTTGAGGTCATTTATAGACATTGATTTGATAACTAGAGACAGGGTAAGGGCTTGAAATTACTCTAAGGGGAAGGTATTAGCCACCCCTAAGAATCCACAACCGTGGTTCCCGACAAACAACTTTGTGAATTTTAAGGAAGTAGCAAATAAGCAATTAATGTCTAAGTCAAGCAAAAGGTTTTGAAAGACTCGCAGTCTAAGCACACATGTGTTACTTAAAGTTTTGAAAATATTTGATGACTAAGTAAGGTTTTTGAGGAAGTTATAATCTAAATATACATATGGGGAATAAGGGATGTCCTAGGTTGTTTGTAATATGGATAACATCAATGCAATACCCGGTATGTCACTCCTCAAAGAGGGGATACACGTGGTATTAGCGCACCGGTCATCATGTCCATACTTACCCTTCCCACCTAATAAAGGTAATTAGAGCGAGTGTTGGTCAACGACCTCTATTGCGTGCTGTTACCCATCCCTTTCCTAATGGTCCTGGAGGAGTTTAGGACCCCTACCTATAAAGGGAGTTCTAGCTAGACCCTCAGGTTTAAAGGGAGTAAATGCTAAGGCGACAGAGAGAACATATAGGACTGCATTTAAATGGGATCAAAGAAAAAACAGATAGAAGGCCCAAGTATACCTCCACTAGTAATGCAAATAGACAACACGACTCATACACTGTTAAGTCTATATTAGTTCAGAATCCTAAAGCATGGTATCTAGGTGATTTTAAAATGACAAAGAAACAGATTTGATTTCATAACTCAGAGAGGAAGTCCTAATCAGTTTTGCCTACTGGTTTTAAACCTGTTGAGGGTTAAGCAGTATACATAAAGAAGCAGACATCCAGTTTTAAACAACTTTAATCTCCTAAGGCTTTCCTAGACATGGGGCAGTGCTCAACAGGATATCTAATGCACAAAATGCAAAGTGACGTATATGTAGGACCTAGGCAGGATTTTTCTAAATGCATAAGTGTTGCAGTACTTGAACATGCTTTCAGAATATGCAGAAGAGATGGAACGACCTATATACTAGCGTTGTTTTTATCTTAAAGCATGATTCCTAAGTGTACATGGAAGCGTATGACATAATGTTAAAGCATGTTTTAACACTGAAATATTTAAGCGATATAAGAATGCACGTGCGGAAAACAATAGACATAGGACCTAAGAGGCATGGTTTCTAATCCACGCATGAATCCTAAACACGGTTACTATTGCGCAATCAAGAATATAAACCTAAGGACAGGTTTTCTACCCTTTAATAACTATAGCATGCGTAGTACCCATCCCTTTTCACTATCCATCCCCTAAGAGTTTTTACAATAATTTTTACGAACCTATGAATATGAATTTCCTAACCAAAAGTAAGAAAAGAAGAAGTTAACTATAAGGAGCCTTCATAATAGTCCCAAGTTTCCAGGTCCTCAATGCCAAATCTTGTTTCATAACCTTTCTCAAAACCTGGGTATGTCAGAGTTCCCTAAGGACCTCAAAGGATCCCGGGTAGTGCCTCACACCCAGATTTCATAGCCAAGGTGGAGTAAGTGCATTGTGGAAAGGCCAGCTCTTGTGTGTCAAAGTTCAGAGGGAGCTCAAGGGTCCCACGGCAATACTCACACAAAAAGGGCAGAACCTAAGGGGTCTAAGAATATAGTGAAAGTGCTTGATATAGTTTTGAAAAAATTGAGTAGGAAAACAATCTGAAAAGAGACTTGTTTGAAAGATTTTGTAAAGAACTACAGAGTTATGTAGCAGAACAGTTTTTGAAAAGAGAGTAGAGTAATAAGCAACAACCCAGACATAACACCCAAAACAGGTTCATATACAGCCAAAGAACAGAGAACCAAGGCAGGTTCAGCAACACCAAACAGGGGTAATGGTGGATTGGGGACAAATAGGGCACATTGGTAAGCACATAGTTTCAGGAAAACTTAAGTACAGACTCAACAATATGCTAGGGGGAATCCAGGGATTAAGGATATAGCATAAAATTCAGGATAACTCAAAACCAAATAACATAAGGTACAAATTGTTTTGCCACAGAAAAGTTCATGCCAGTAATCAGAGAAACATAAGTAGGCAGAATCATATTGAAGTATACTAGAAGGGGGATAACATCTCATAAGCATGCTGAGTCTAAGGGAATGGAGTACATAACATGCTAAGTGAATAATAATGCAACCAGGTCAAGTACAAACTTCACAGCAAAACCATAAGTAAAAACATATTAGAAATAGGATGAATTGAAGTAGGCAAAAGAAACATATTATTTTTGGTACTTAAACTAGAATCAGGACATACCAGTATAGAAGAGAGCAAACACAGAGTGAAGGACGCAAGAGTACATTAGTCAGCCTTGGTTTAAAACCGACTGACTTATAATAGGAGCAAGTAATCAGAGAAAAGAGAGTAGAAGAGAGAGAGTGTTTTGAACAATATGTTCGTGTCTGTGTTAATGAAAAGTGCAATGTATTTATAGTTTAAAACTAAGTAGAGAATAAGGCAAGAATCATAGTTCAGTAGTAATTATAGAAATAAGTACCAATTAGAATCAAATTAGTATAATGACTCCCTTTAATTAAGGAGTCCAACTCAAACAGTAATTGACAAGTGGTAAAATAAGGCAAGAGAATCGTATGAGGCTGAGTATAATAAATAAGGAAACAACATCAGTATAATACATGTATATCACAAGTATATACTAGGTCCATCATGCTTTAATTAAGGAAAATGCTTAAAATCAACTTATAGCACAATTGACCATATAATAAGGTTAGAAAATATTTCACAAGTTAAAATCAGTAGAGAATATCATGCGAGATTAGTGAAGAATTAATCAAAAGGATTCAGGGACTCACAAATAGAAAGTACTACTGATTTTATGAGAAATTAGCACAAATTATGAGAACAACCAGAATAAAACCCATACAATCAGAAACCCTAAGAAGCCGGGTAGGGTAAAATCATAAAAATTAGGGATTCATATAGAGCGTAGTTAAAATTAACAGAATAGTCATGATATAGGCAAGAATGATAAAAAATCAGAAACCCTAACAAACAAACATAGGGTAAAAATCAGAGAATCACAGGATGCTCATGAGAAGCAAACACATATGTAGTTTAATCGAACATATACTCAAAGACGGACTCATAAACACAGATTAAACTAAGAAGCATAGGGCTTTAAACATAATAAAACTCAGTTAAAAAGAGAGAAATTTAGATAAACGTTTAAATATGATGTAAACCATAGAATAATATAAAAAATCAAAAGGAAACCCGTATTTGAAAAGAGGTTTAAGAACCCTAGTTTTGAAGATGAAGAGTCATTTTTAGGAAAATCGAAAAACCTTTAAAGAAACAATAGAATAACTAAAACATGCCCAGATCTGTTGCAGATCTAAGAAAATAAGGGGCTAACAGTTAGGGTTTCATAGAGACAACCCAAAGAGAAGGAGAAACGGCTTGAGAACCACTGGTTCTAGCCGGAAATAACAGGATCTTATTCGAATGGCCATGGACGGCCGGAAAATGGCATTAGAAACCATGGGAGGCGAGTGCACTGCTTTCTGGTTCCTTTGAGGGCCTCAAGGCAGTGCTACCCGGCTTAGGAAGGAGAGTCGTGAGGGTAGGAGAGTGGTGAGACCACCATAAAGGTCGGCAAGGCAACGACCGGTGAGAACCATGTCGGTTCTAGCAGAGAGCGTTTGAGAGAGATGAGAGAAGAGGACGACTGAGAGAATGAGAGGGAAATGAGAAGGGGGAAGGGTAGTTGTTAGGGTTTAATTAGGAAAGAACGGATCTGGCCCGTTGATTAAAATTAGTCAACGATCCAGATAAAAAGTGGGGTATTGGGTCGGGTAGGATAAAGATTGGGCTTGGGCTATTGGGTTATTTGGATTGGGTATTGGGCTGGTCTCAATTGGGTTGGGGTCATGTTTGATTTAGGCTAGATTTTAAATAGGAAGGGGCTAATTATTAAATACCCAATTAAATAGATAAAGTAATTAATAAAAATAGCTAATAATTACATAAAAATGAAATTAAGGCTAAATAAGTAAAATTAAGGTAATTAACTAGTATTAAAATATAAAATGACGGATTATTGAATTAAAATAGTATAAAATGTACAATTAGGCTATAATTGTAAAAATTATTGTAATTATAGCCAAATAATGCCAAATTGGCTAATTTGTAAAATAATTAAATCCTAATAGGATAAAAAAAATGATATATTGGGCTAGGAAATATTTTGAAATGATTTATAATCTAATTTATGGATAATTATTGGATATAAAGTACTGAATAAAACTAGAAAATAAGTTGATAATAATATGGAAAATTATGGAAAAATACCAATTATTATAAAAATTGATTTTGAGAGTATATATGCAAATTTTAAAATAATTTGAGGAAAATTGGGTATCAACAGCTGCCCCTCTTTACCTGGGAAGGATGAAAGAGTTGTCGGGTAAATATATGATGGCCAATTTTGACCGAGCGAAACGGTTCGAAGAGAGTTTGGCCGCACCCTAGTTTTTGAGCTGCCTACATATCCCTGGTTTTACAGGAATCAGGCCGTAGGAGTCATCAGCGAAGTATACCGATGATGTTTTACAGGAACGGACGCAATGTATGGGGTTGGGTGAATAAACGGCTTACAGAAGTAGTTAGGAGAACTGGAGTGGGACTGCTCCTTCCAGGATGAACGTTGCTTGCCGGATTACCTTCAAATAAACAATACAAGCATATATTGTGCGTAATTTAAACATGATGCAAGTTTCTGTCGGACTATGAATGTTGTCTTTGACCGGTTAAGGATGACTTCCTCAGACCATGGCGTCCTGGGCCATGAATTGCTCGATGTAGGATTCGCAGGCCATGAAATGATGTTCTTGGGCCATGAGGATGGTGCCTCCAAATCATGACGGCTTTGAATAATAATATGTAAAATGATTAAAAGAGATCCTCAAGCCATGACATGGTGTTCTCGGGCTATGATGATGGTGCCTTCGAACGATGACGCCTTTGGATAAGTTGGAGATATTTCAACCCATGAAGATGCAATAGTATGATGTTTACAAGATAGAGCTTAGTCTTGCGTATTGAAAGTCCAAAGCTTAGCCCGAAAGGAAAGCGAAGTAAATAGTGCTTGAGACAACGGTTAGCTCGACGAAAAGTAAATTGGAGGCAGAGCTTAGCCTCGAAAGGCAGAATGGTAGCCTTATGCAAGTGGAAGGCAGAATGGTAGCCTTATGCAATGCGGATGGAGACAGGGCTTAGTCTCGGAAGGCAAAAAGGTAGCCATATGCGAAAATGCAAATGGTGGTAGAGCTTAACCTTGGAAGGCAAAATAGTAGCCTTATGCAGGTGGAAGGCAGAATGGTACCCTTATGCAGATATGCGAATGCAGATGGAGACATCGTTTAGTCTCGGAAGGCAGAATGGTAGCCTTATGCAGAGATGCGAATGCAGATGAAGACAACGTTTAGTCTTGGAAGGCAGAATGGTAGCCTTATGCAGAGATGCGAATGCAGATGGAGACATCGTTTAGTCTCGAAAGGCAGAATGGTAGCCTTGTGCAGAGATGTGAATGCAGATGGAGACAACGTTTAGTCTCGTAAGGCAGAATGGTAGCCTTATGCAGGAAATAAAATAACAAACGATAGTAGAGTTTCTTAGCTGATAGCAGATTATGGAAGTGCGATTACTTGTGAGCATTGTGACTACAGAACATTATTTGTATGCACTGATAGCAAATGTCGCCAAGTGTAGTGGTTTGTGAATCGAATTATGAACAATGCCCGTTTTTGGGCGGACAGTTCGTTTTGGAATTTTGCAACCTTAGTGCCTGCATCCAAAGAAAGATCAACTTCTAGTATAATCGAAATAGTAATTAAATATCTGAAGAAGACTAGAGTTTATTTTCCTAATCATCTAGAAAGAGAATTGATTTCCTCTGTGGATAATTGTTTACCTGGTAGGGTTATATTAGGTAATATCATTAAACTTGGCAAACGAATTTCAAAATAAAGGTTTGAATGCTATATGTCATGTTCCTTTAAGAAGAATTTTACCACTTTCCTAAGAAGAACTGCTTTCTTGATAAAATACGGATTTATTATGTGGATTTGTGTACGTATGAGCACCTGAGTCGCAGGTATGATTCGCGAGCAGGCTAGCCTTATTTATTTATATGTATAACTATGTCGCATGATCGATTCGCGAGCGGGGCAGATAGATGCATCTATGATTCAAGCCGTTCGACCCTTGGCAGTGCACAGTTTATTCTTGTTAGTCCGCGTCGTTCGACCCTCGCCATTGGTTGCGCATGATATTTGCTGCGTAGTTGCTATGATTTTGCCTTATTACTGGCCTGGAATTTTAAGTTGTCAATTGAAATGAAAGAGATTTAGAGTTATTAAAGATTCTTTGTTTTTGGGAGAAGTCGTTCCTTCCCGTTGATTAAATTGTTATTTGATTAAATCACCCATGTTGATTAATTGTTATTAATATGACGAAGAATTAAAGTGTTAAATGTAGAAAGAGTTGTCATTATTTATTCTTGAATAATATAAATTGCCTATGATAACCATGCTTAGTGTAACACTTGAATATTCTAAATTGACCTTTAGCAAGTGTCTAATTTGACCTTTCGTCACTACCTCCCTGAAGTTAGGTGGGATACTTACTGGGTACACATTATTTTCGTACTCATACTACACTTGCTGTGCATTTTGTTGCACATGTACATTCTTAGCAGTGGTTGACTTGGAGACATAGACGGGCTGCATCATCCGGAGGCGTTCCGCAGCTGACACAGTCTCCCTTCTATGTATTTGCATTTAATTTAAAGTCTTTGTCCAATTTGTTCTTCGGACAAGCGTTGTATAATTGTATGTGTTGGGATTTATTTTATTAAAGTAAATAGATTTCCTGTCGTATTTAATTAACAAAGATTTATATATTTGATTATGAAAATGCGAGGAAAAGTAACGAGTTCGAAAATTTTAAAACAAGAATGTATTTTCAACAAATTAATGATTGGCTTGCCTTACAATGGTGTCCGGCGCCATCACAACCTTATGGGTTTTGGGTCGTGACAGTTTTAGACCTGTTTAACTTAGTAGGCTAATTAATAAAACCTATTTTATTATGTGCACTTAAGGCTATCTTTAAGTGTGTTTAATATCTTTCCCTAAAACTAGTTCATCATGTATCCCTTAGTTTGCTGTCAAATCTATTAGCATGTTATTCCACTGACTCTGTGCTCACCATGCAATTAGTCCTTGCTAATAACTAATGTGTTGTTTAATTCATTATTCATCAATGAATTTCGTTTCTGTGACTTATGCTGATCTGAATTCTTTACTGTCTTTTTGAAGTATGTTAGGAGTCAGTCATTATCAGTTTATGACTTTGTCTATTTTCACACATGCTAGTTTCAAATTTGCTTAGTCTCAAAGTACTTGTCTATGTTTCTGTGTGTGATTCTATCCCTAAGTATGACTATCATTCCAGTCCTGCACTCTTCTGAATCCTAATTCTTGCTTGCTGAAAGCCAAAGTAATCTGAGTATTGTCCTTGGCCTTCTTGGTGTGAGCACTACTCAGGGTTCTTATGAGATCCTCGTGAACTCTGACACACAAGAATTTGGTCCATAGTTTTCTTGAATTGGTTCTGATCTTTTACGCTAGTGTGAGCACTGCCCGGGGTTCGTGAAGCCCTTAGGAACTCTGACACACTAGAGGACTGGGCTTGATATGCTTATCATTAAAACAGAGGTGGATTAGTCACTATTGGGATCTATGAACATTGGAATTTAGGGATTGTGGATTGGAAGTCCCGTCGTATCTAAATGCATTTGGGCCTGCTGCAGGATCAATATAGTCTATACATTTTTGTAATTTATTCATTTGATTCTTGTCTGTAATA
This sequence comes from Nicotiana undulata, assembly GCA_005239495.1. Classification (NCBI taxonomy): domain Eukaryota; kingdom Viridiplantae; phylum Streptophyta; class Magnoliopsida; order Solanales; family Solanaceae; genus Nicotiana; species Nicotiana undulata. Next base: position 50,073 of record ML292220.1, read on the forward strand.
ATTATTTGTAATAACAATTGGGGGTGATAATAAAATTAGGAAATGGGTTTATTTGATACTATGTGGATAGATAACATGCCTATAGGTCTCTTTACTACTATATATTAGATAACATGCCTATAGGTCTCTTTGCTATTATATGTTAGATAACCCGCCTAGGGGTTTACTTTACGCACAGAAATTGTATGCTGAAAACTTGTCTAAATGTTTATGTTTACCTTCGCATGCTAGATAACCTGTCTATATGGATTTCATTATGGTTCAAACAAGTTCTGTGAATATCCTGTTTACTTTTTTTCGCATGATTAGAAACCATGCCTATAGGAAATGCAATAATCAAGTTCAACTTTTAGCATATTTAAATCTGCTTTTGTAGAAATCATGGCTATATGTTTTAATTAATTGTCACACCCGCCTAGCTGATACGCATGTCTATAATGGCAGTTTCGAAAGTGGAATACAAGTCTATAGGGATAACTACCACTTGTGTCAAATTTTAAAACTGGATTCTGCATAATGTCTTGTTAAATACCACTAGAAACCATACATATAGACCCAACTAAATAATTATGAGCACTTTTGTTATCAACTGTCGATTAAGTCACATAGATAACATTCCGATAGGCTTAAACGCTTATAACTGAAATCAATAGGCAATTACAGAATCACCTAGAAATTACTTTTTATAAACTCTCAGCATGTATAAAATCCAGAATCACGTAGAAATCATGTCTATATGATCCAGTAGCCTTAAATGTTAAAACTACTAATAACGCCAATCTGTTTGCGTGCATTTAGTGCCTAATGTGTGGAGGCTAAATTGAGCCCTTTTCTGTTCTTGTATGAAAGTTCAACTTGTTTTGTATGTCTCCTAGCTTTTATAAGTTTGAGCAACGTAAGTCGAGTCTTGAACCATCCAAAATAGAGGTCCCTATGCTTCCAAGACCATAGGTAAGGGACGGGTAGTACACGCATAGGATGCGAATTAGAATGGATTAGAGCGCTTTAGGTAATATAACTTAAAGATAGTAATCGGGTAGCAGGAGATGATAGTTTGTGCCAGCGGAATAATATGAGTAACACCCCCATCTTGGGGGATTTACAAAATATTGTTTATGTTGCACGGGGTGATCCTTTAGGCTAAAAATTTAGGACCCCCATCCCTATTAAATAAATACCTCACTTCTTTATTACAGTAATTCACATAAGTTATGTTTGGCTGGGACCCACCGTTGTGGACCTCGAGGAGTGCCTAACACCTTTACCTTGAGGTAATTTGAGCCCTTACCCGATCTTTGGTGATGCAACTAGTAAAACCTGAATCATTTTCAATAGGTTCCTAACGCACCTTAATTTGTTAGGTGGCAACTCTCTCAATAACCAATTCCTTCCATTCTCAAAAGGAGTTGTCAATGTCAAAACCCAATTTCGCGAGAAAAAGGGAGTGCGACGGCATGGCAACTCTACTATGGATATTTTTAGGCTTTTACCATAACAAACTTGGTCTATGTGAATTAGTCTCGCTCGATAAACGTGTCTCTATTATTTTTTTACTAATGTTTGAACATATCGCTTCCATTTACCTTTGCTATTGCTACATGCACACCCCTTTCTCATCTTTCCCTTTATATGAACTTACTTTCAATCCTTCGTCTAATCTGATTACAATATGCGTTTCCTCCATTATTTTCTCAATTATGCTTCCTAAATTCACTCTTTAAATTTTGTCATCCCTATCCTTTTTATCGCATTATTATAATTTTTTCGTTATACGAACTAACTCTTTCCTTGTTTTTCTTTCTTTCTCGTCTTTACGTTTATTAAATACTGCATTTATCGCGTTATCTTGCAAAAATTTGACAGCATGTTATTTTGTTTTGCATAAATACATGCTCGGCATCATATTCCACTCGTGCGTAATTAATACCATAGAGGCACTTGATGAGTGTCCGCGCTTTTCCTACATTACCCTTTTAAATTTGGAAACGCTTATTTGCGGTAAAACTAGTCGATCAGCGGTGCAGTCGACGGTTCCGTGCCGTTCCTTCTCAAGTTATCTGCTTGATGGTGCTAGTCTAGACTTCTATAGAAAACCTTACTCTGATAATAACTTTACATGTGTCATGCTCAAACCTAGCAGGGGTTAGTATGTTGTTCGCATAATAACCCTCTAAGGAAAAACCTTGTCCAAAGCCTATCGGGATTTTCATAATCCCAACGGGCACAATCATGATATGTACATTATTTAGAGAAAATGTGCCGATATGCTAATCCTTATCATTAATGTGTAAATATTTAAACCCGGAGGGGGAAAAGGTCTAACCTTGTTTATTTTGCAGAAATGAAGCACGAAGTCCTCAGGTTCGGCATGGTCCGAAGTATACCACCTTTATTGCTAGATTGGTGGGAAAATGTTTCGGCAAGCGATAAAAATTATATAAAGAGGGTTCTCGAAAATTTACCCTCCTTGTTAGGCATCCATCCTAACAACATACTGACCGAGGCTGCTACCATATTCTGGAATGGATAAAGGGCCGTCTTTTGTTTTTGCAATGTAGAGATGACTCCCTTTATGGAAGAAATAAGAGGTTTCGTTGGGTTAACATGGGATAGTTCTGGTTTGTTAGTACCAGAAAATTGCACTCCTAGAGGGTTTTTGAAAATGATGGGTCTGAGAAAGAATGACGATTTAGTCTGCCTGAAGAAGTCCTATATACCTTTCGACTTCCTCTACAAACTATATGGACACAACACATCCTACCGTATTTTTCATGATGAATTCTCCATCACTTCTCTGGGCTAGAATCATCACCGGGTTTTTGTGTTCGTCGCCTGTTTTCTGGGTATGATAGTGTTTCCAATCCAAGGAGACAGGATTCACACTTGATTGGCTATGGTAAACAAAACTCTAATGGAAGAGATTGAGGGACAGACCTACACTATTGTCCTAATGATCGTAGCAGAAATATACTGGGCTCTGGACCGTTGCAAGAAGGGGTTAAGACATATTGAGGGTTGCAATTTGTTGTTGTAGATATGGTTGTTGGAGCATCTTCAAAGAGGACAGTACCATCAGGAATTTCCACAGACACCATGGAATGACCACATAACTTTCCATCATTCGAAAATAATGACTTTAATCCCAGATAGGTTTGCACAACCGGAAAACGCTATAGATTGGGAACACTTTTTCAGCAATCTGATCGAGGACAAGGTCCTTTGGATGTTCGAGTTGTTCCCCACTAGAGAATTTATAATCAGATCCAGGGATGTCTGACATTTGGTGCTGATCGGGTTGAGGGGCATATATCCGTATGTTCCTATTAGAGTCATGAGACAAGTTGGGTGAAAACAAGTCATACCGCGAGGCTCCAAGATGAGTCATTATAAAGAGGATTTTCAAGATGATTCCATTCCATATAAATGTGAGGCCCAACACATGTGGCATTTGAAGATTAGTGTGGAAAAAGATACTATTGAGCCACGTCGGTACCGCGTCGGTCATGCGTACTTCTACCTGTCATGGTTGGATGATGAAATAGCAGGGATAGGCGAGCCAAAGATCGGCTGAGAAAACAGGGTCATTGTCACGACCCAAACTTCTAACTCAGGTCGTGATGGCGCCCAACGCCGGAGTCAAGCAAGCCAACACTTGTTTGCTAACGAGGTTACCTTTTTTAATAAGATAATCAAATACTTGCCAAGTTTTTAGTTAAGAATTTGTTAAATGAGAACGGATAAGTTATGCAACTCGAATCAATGAAACCCAAAACCATGAGCCAACATATACAATTTAACAAATATACCATAAGGTCTACTACGTGTGCCAGGACCTGGTGTCACAAGTCTACAGGCGGCTAGTAGAATATACAAAACTAGACAGAATATTGTACTACTGTCTGAAGAGAATAGACAAAAATAACAAAAGACAACTCCAAGGTGCTGCTGAGAAACGCCAAGGGGAGCAACTCACCGTGAAGTCGGGTCTAGAATATGCTCTCAAGATCGCGCTCCGATCTGATAACCAGATGCACCTGCCTCAGAACCTGTACAATTAGGTACAGAAGCGTAGCATGGGTACATATAAAAAAATATGTACCCAATGAGTATCCCGTCTAAACTCGAAGAAGTAGTGACAAGAGGTAGACGTGATACTTACTAGGGTCAATAACATATAATATGATTAAATAAATCTAGACAAGGATAGAAGTCATTGAAATCACTAAGGCATGAAGTATCAAGTATATAAAACTCCAATTTATTCTGATGAGTCAAATAACAATTATCACAAAAGTCCCAAATTCCCCTTCCACATGGAGCAATTTATTTAATAATAACAAGACTCTCAGTCAAATACATAGCACATAGATGTCGAAGCGTACTGCCGAAGCGACGCAAAAATAAATGTGCACTGCCGAGGGTCGAACGTATCGAACCATAGATGCATCCATTACATCGCCCGCGAATCAAACATGCGACGCAGTTGACATAATGATAGGCTACCCCGCTCACGAATCATACATGCGACGCGGGTGCTCGTATACATACACAAAACTTATCAGGAATTTAGTAGTTTAACAGAGATTATACTTGGAGTCAAGAACTCAAACAAATGAAGTTTTTGAGCATAACTTCCTAATATTCTCATGCTAATTCAAGGATAGTAAGCAACCTTTAACTGCCGAGACACATATGCAATCACCCTGCCTTCATACGAGTAGGAATACATGCAAAGCACAAAAGATCATGTTTGTGTTGCCCTAAACACTACCCGACATAACATAGTAGTTTCCATGCACGGACTCTCGTCACCACGTGCGTGCGTGGCCCCCACAAGTAAGGACATTTCAATCATTTACAATCACCTATGGGGGCAAATCCCTCTTAAAAGGTTGGAAAGGAGACTCACCTTGTGTCGAACCTACTTCTCGGACCAAGAACGCGCACAAAACTCCGAACTCTACACCCGAGGACTCGAAACTAGCCAAATGTTATACAAATATATCAATTCATGCTCAAAGTATGGAAATTCTCCTATTTATTTAGTAAATTCATCATTCTTGAAGAAATCCCAAAATTCACCCCCGGGCCCGCGCACTCGGATTCCAAAAATTCTCTAAGGAAACACTCACCCATGGCCTAAGGATCATTAATATATGATTTTTGTAAGATTTCATGGTAGATAAGTGGGGGAAATTCTCTAAAATTCATCAAGCCCTAGGTTTCTACCCTAACCCTTGATTTATACTAATTAGGGTGTTAATCTACCAAAGAATTGATGTATTAAACAAACATTTGAGTGGAAATAACTTACCTCTAGTAGTTAGGTCGTTTGGATCTCTCTCTCAAGCTCTGAAAGTCGACAATAGAGGAAGAAATGGGGTGAAAAATTGTTAAGTCCCGTGTTTAAAGAACTCATTACGATCAGTGGTTTCGCACCTGCGGCTCGAGGACCGCACCTGCGAGCCAAGGATCACACTTGCGGAAATGGGACAAGGGGGCAAATCTCGCACCTGCGGAGTGGAGCCCGCACCTGCGGCTCTGCTCCTGCGGAAGCTCATCCGCACCTGCGAAGAGGGGCAGCCTCACCTGAGGTCGCACCTGCAAGGTCTGGGATCACAGGAGCGATCTCGCACCTGCGACTGGGCAACCGTACCTGCGGTCACACCAGAACAGGTGCACCAAGAGTTGCTTCAGCTGGTTTTTAGCCCCGTTTGGTGCCCGAGAGGCACTTAGGCCCACTCGAGCTCCCATCCAAATATACCAACAAGTCCCAAATCATAATACAGACTCGCTCGAGCCTTCGGAATACTTAAAACAACGCTAAAACTCAAAATCACACCTCAAAACCCCTAGAATTAAAATTTAAGAACTTATAGTTCTTGAATTCGATATCAATGCACCAAACCGACCTATACTACTCGGAATTACACCAAATTTTGCGGGCAAGACATAAATGAAATAACAGAACTATTCTCCAACTCGGAATTCCGCTTGGACCTTGATAACACAAAAACACGTTCCAAACCAAATTTCAAACTTAAGGAAACTCTCATTTCGAAATTGGGCACAGAAACTCCCCAGTGTCATCAAAAACCCATTCCAAACATACGCCCAAGTCTGAAATCATCATACGAAGCTACTGGAATTATCGGAACTCGATTCCGTTGTCGTTTACTCAAAATTTTGACCGAAGTCAAACTTTTCCAAAAAGGCCAACTTAAGGAACTAAGTGTTCCTATACTGCTCTAAATACTTCTGAATCCCGAACCACTTGTCCCCGCAAGTCATAAATAACAATAAGCCGATGTGGGAAGTTTCATCTAGGGGAACGGGGTCCGATAACGCAAAACGACTGGTCGGGTCATTACGTTTTCCACCTCTTAAACAAACGTTCGCCCTTGAACGGGTCTAGAATCGTACCTGAAGTGCCGAATAAGTGTGGATATTTGTTCCGCATGTCCTCCTCTGACTCCCAAGTCACCTCCTCAACTGGTTGGCCCCTCGACTAGACCTTCACAGCAGAAACTCTCTTGGATCTCAATTGGCTATCTTGCTTGTCAATAATAGCAACTGGTTCCTCCTCGTAGCCCAATCTCCCATCCAACTGAATAGTGCTGAAATCAACACGTGGGAGAAGTCGGCGTGATACCTCCGGAGCATGGATACATGAAAGACCGGATGAACTCTTGATAAGTTGGGCGGTAAGGCAAGCTCATAAGCAACCTCCCAACTCGTCTCAATACCTCTAAAGGACCTATAAACCTCGGGCTCAGCTTGCCCTTCTTCCCGAACCTCATAATACCCTTCATCGGTGAGACCTTCAACAGAACCTTATCTCCATCCATAAATGACACATCAAGCGCCTTCTGATCCGCATAGCTCTTCTGTCTGGACTGTGATGTGCGGAGCCTCTCCTGAATCAACTTTTCCTTCTCCTAGGCATCTCTCACCAGGTCCGTGCCATATAACATAGCTTCGCCAGACTCAAACCACCCGATAGGAGAACTACATCGCCGACCATACAAAGCCTCAAATGGAGCCATCTCGATGCTGGACTGATAACTGTTATTACAAGCAAATTCAGCCAAAGGCAAGAACTGGTCCCACTGACCTCCGAAGTCGATCACAAATGCCCTAAGCATGTTCTCCAATATCTGAACTGTACGCTCCGACTGGCCATCAGTCTGACGGTGAAATGTTGTGTTGAGGTCTATTTGGGTGCCTAACCCACTGGGCAATGCTCTCCAGAAGTGCAAGGTAAACTGAGGACCTCGATCTAATATAATGGACACCGGCACATCGTGCAACCGGACTATCTCCCAAATGTAGATCTAGGCTAGCCTCTCAGAAGTATAAGTAGTAACCACTAGAATGAAATGTGCCGATTTGGTCAATCTATCCACAATGACCCAAACCACGTCGACCTTCCGCAAAGTCCAAGGCAACCCAACCACGAAGTACATGGTGATGCGTTCCAACTTCCACTCAGGAATGGGCATCTGCTGAAGTAGGTCTCCTAGCCTCTGGTGCTTATACTTAACCTGCTGGCAGTTAAGACACCTATCCAAATACTCCACAATGTCCCTCTTCATCTGCCTCCACCAGTAATGCTGCTTCAAATCACGATACATCATCATAGCACTAGGATGAACCGAATATCGAGAACTATGTGCCTCTTCTAAAATCCTCCCCCTCAGGCCATCAACATTAGGAACACATAAACGGCCCTGAAGTCTCAGAACATCATCCTTGCCAATGGTAACCTCCTTAGCCTACCCTGAACCATTTTCTCCCGTAGCTTTGCCAAACAAGGATCTTCATACTGCCGAGCCTTAATCTCCCCCAATAACGAAGACTGAGCAACCACATGTGCTAAAACTCGACAAGGCTCTGACAGGTCTAATCTCACCAGGTGATTAGCCAAGGACTGAATGTCCCAGGCTAGAGGTCTCTCCTCTGCCGTAATGTAAGCCAAGCTACCCATACTCTCTGCCTTCCTGCTCAAAGCATCTGCTACCACATTTGCCTTGCCCGGATGATAAAGAATGGTGATGTCATAATCCTTCAGCAAGCCACCTGCGCTGCCTCAAGTTAAGATCCCTCTGCTTGAACAAGTGCTGCAAGTTGCAGTGGTCTATATAAACCTCACAGGACACCCCATACAAGTAATGCCTCCAAATCTTAAAAGCATGAACAATTGCCGCCAACTCCAAATCATGCACAGGGTAATTTTTCTCATGAACCATCAGCTGGCGCGAAGCGTAAGAAATAACTCTCCCTTCCTGCATCAATACACATCCCAAGCCAATGCGTGAAACGTCGCAATACACTGTATACATCCCAGAATCGTAAGGCAATACTAGAACTGGTGTTGAGGTCAATGTCGTCTTGAGATTCTGAAAGCTCACCTCACACTCGTCAGACCATCGGAACGGGGAATTCTTATGAGTCAATCTAGTCAATGGGGCTGCAATGGATGAAAAACCCTCCACAAATCGTCGATAGTAGCGTGCTAGACCCAAGAAGCTCCTGATCTCTGTAGCTGAAGTAGGGCGTGGCCAACTCAGAACTGCCTCAATCTTCTTGGTATCAACCTTGATACCCTCTCCGAATACAACATGCCCCAAGAATGCCATGAAATCCAACCAGAACTCACACTTGGAGAACTTAGCATATAGCCTCTGTTCTCGCAAAGTCTGGAGCATAACTCTCAAATATTGCTCGTGCTCGTCAAGCCAAAGAACATCACCAGGAACTCATAGTGGCCATATCTCGTATGGAAAGCAGTCTTCGGAACATCTGAGGACCGAATCTTCAACTGATGATATCCCGACCTCAAGTCAATCTTAGAAAACACCTTAGCACCATGCAACTGGTTAAACAAATAATCAATGCGCGACAAAGGATAGTTGTTCTTAATGGTGACCTTGTTCAACTGGTGATAATCGATACACATCCGCATAGACCCATCCTTCTTCTGCACAAATAGGACTGGAGCACCCCACGGTGACACGCTCAGTCTGATGAATTCAACTCTTTCGAAGACATACAGTACATGGGAATGGAAATAGGCTGAGTGCCTGGAGCTACATCAATGTAGAAATCAATATCATGATCCGGAGGCATGCCCGGAAGGTCTGAAGGAAAGACATCAGCAAGCTCTCGAACAACTGGCACTGAATCAATTGTTGGCAACTCGGCAGTGGTGTCCCTCACATAAGCAAGATATGCCTGACAACCCTTCTCGACCATATGTCGAGCCTTTAGGAAGGAAATAACTCTACTGGCTACACTAACTGAGGAACGTCTCCACTCCAACCTAGGCAACTCATGCATGGCCAAAGTAACCATCTTGGCATGGCAATTCAAGATGGCATGATAGGGAGATAGCAAATCCATCCCCAAGATAATCTCAAAATCAACCATGTCGAGCAATAGGAGGTCCGCTGTAAAGACCCGTAAAAATTTCATGTCTAAAATAATACCCGACTAGGTCCTCGTGTTGTATAACTTTAGAAATTCTTAAAATGGGCCTATTTTGTGTTAAAAGTACCCCGAAATTTGAAAAATAAAATTTTCCAGGTATTGCACGTTATGCGACGCACTATGCGATTTGCATAACGGGTATGCAGACCGCATACTTGGAAAGTCTACTGTCCAAATAGAGGACAACTATGCGGTCCAGAATGCGATCGCATTCTAGTAATGCGGACCGCATAGCTGTCGCATTCTTTCCCCATGGTTTTTGGCGAAGGAGTTTATGCGACGCACTATGCGATCGCATAACAGGTATGCAGACCGCATAGTGGTCGCATACCTGGGCAGAATGTTTCCAGTTTTGGCCCATTTTGAGGGCCATTATGCAACAGGAATGCGGACTGCACAGCAGGAATGCGATCGCATTCCTGACCGCATTCTGTGTCGGGGCTCCTAATTTCTAATTTTAAAACCCGACCCCCTGTTCAATAAAACACCCCTCCCCTTAATTTTTAACCATTTTCTGAAACAATATAGAGAGAGAAGAAGGGAGTTCTTAAGAGAAAAGGTTTCAACACCCTCCAATTTGATTTTCCAAAATCACTCAAGCCCGGATTTGTTTTATAAAGTAACCCATCATCTGCTCCACTCAAGAGGTAAGTCTTCACTCTAATTACCCAATTTTTCAGATTTTAATTAAAGGATAAAACACACATGGGTTGGTTTTGAAAAGATAAAAGTGAAGAACCTTGCATGCATGTCCATAAATTGTCACAATCTAGTAAAAGGAAGTTGGTTAGAATAAATATGCACAAAGAAGGGGTTGGTAATCTAAGGGGTCACCTAGCGTTCGATAAATTGTCTAAGCAAGTATGAATTGTGTTCATGATTCCCAATTCTAAGATGAATGTGTTATATTATGAATTAGATTGACGTTGCTTGACTGTCCGGTGATTTGTGATTGAAACTAAAAGGGGAAAATTTGACACAAGGTATGTATGGCTAATTTTAACCTTCGTAAAATCCTCTTGTTAGTGTCTGAGCATGCGGTATGTGTACCTTGTTTGAGAAAATGTGAATAGACTATTCAATTGTGAAAAGTGGTTTGTTGTTCCTATCTTATTATTTGCAAAGCTCGTAAATGTTCGAGGGTATCGATATGGAAGTATGTGTTAATAAATGAAAGAATGTTAATGTGCCCAAGTGTGGGAATGTATATGATGGCTAAAAATCGTGTGTGGTAAGTAATGAAAAAGGGCATTGTGAAATGATGTAATTGAGTTGAACGATTATGCCAACACCGTGTACATGAATTACTACTTGGTGAGAATCATTGTGTCTTGAGCATGTATGGAGAATTGTTGATATGAACTTGTGTTCCGTGTAATGATGATCCTTGCGATTTAACTGTTGGTGATTGTTGTTATGAAATGTGATTGTCTAATGGGATCAGGTTGCGCGCCGCAACACGGGGAAATAAGGGTGAGTGAGGTAATAAGGGTGGCCGAGGTAATAAGGATGGAATGTGATTATGTTGAAATGAGAATCTGTGAAACCCTTGAATGTGGTGGCATTTAAATGAGAATCTATGAAATTCTTGAATATGGTGTCATTGAAAGGGGAATCTGTGAAACTCTTGATTTTGGGTTGTTTATGTTTTCGTACAATACTTGTTGGTTATTAATTGTCTCTTAATCTGTACAATGTTTGATTGTACATAGGGTAAAGTTTGTTCATACATACTAGTACTATTCCACAATACTAACGTCCCTTTTGCCGGGGGCGCTACATCTTTTATATGGATGTAGGTGGTTCCATAGTAGGTAGCTCAGTCCGCCGTTGCCTCTTCATCTCTTCAGCAGTTGTGGTGAGCCCCTATTCTCCTTGAGGCCGTGTATGGATTATATCACCCTCTTTTGCTTAGGTTGTAAAGGTATAGCTGGGGCCTTGTTGCCAACAAGTTATGTAAAAACCCCTAGTATTCGTAGAGGCTCCGTAGACATGATGTGGGTGTATATGTATAGTTTTGGGTAGTAACTGTACATGCTCGAAAACCGCGATTCATGTTGGAAAGTTATGTATGTTTTATGTATGTTTGTATATAAATCGTTGAAATGCTAAAAGAGGAGAAAATGGAATCATGTTGTAAAATGTACTTGAAATCTAAATTCGTGTATGTTATGAACACAGGGTAATACGTTGGGTAAGGAAAGGCAATCCAGGTCCGCCCGACTGTGTTCACCCGGTTAAGAACCGGTCTCGTCCCTTGATTTTAGGGCGTAACAAACTATGTATCAGAGCCTAAGGTTTTAAAAGTGTCCTAGGATGTCTCGGAGTCGTGTCTAATAGAGCCCTTCTTATCGGTGTGTTGTCGACCACATCGATAATTAGGGGGCTGCATGGACATTTAGGATAATACCCTTTCATTGTTACTCTGTATCGTGCGATGAAGTGAAAGGTGAAAATGTCTCTATCTAATTCGTGCATTGTCCTAATTTTCAGTAAATGACGCACAAGAAGAGAGCTCGGCTCGGCCTAGAGGCCAATGCCACCCCGAGTGTGGCCATAAATCTTTCATCTCATGGTGCGGGTGAGAATAATTCCCCGACCTTGAATCTCCCTGACTCCTCCATGCCAGGTCAGTCTATCATTATTTCTACTCCAGCGGAGGGTACTGAAATCCCTTCCGCTGATGTTCCTGATCCTTCCTCAGTCCCAGTTTCTGGTCCCGGTGTTTCTGATGGGGACCTTAGGGGAGCTATTCAGATGTTGACTCAGTTAGTGGCCTCCAAGGCCCAAAGATCTCAGACTGTCCCTGCGTCCTCTAGCGAGCAAGGGAATTCTTCAGGTTCTAGGGTCAACCAGTTTTTGGGGTTAGCCCCTCTAGAGTTCACCGTCACCGACTTCGAGGCTGATCCTTAAGATTTCCTAGATGAAATGTACAAGACTCTTCGAGTTATGAAGGCTATTGAAACAGAGGGGGTTGAGTTAGCTTCCTATCGTCTAAGGGGAACAGCATATTCATGGTTTGAGATGTGAGAGAATTCCCGTGGAGAGGGGAGCCCTCCGGCGAGGTGGGTCAAGTTTGTAGACGCTTTCATGGATCACTTCTTGCCTGCCAAGGTTATGGAAGCCTGTGCTGCAGAGTTTGAGGTCCTTAAGCAGGGCCACATGAGTGTGTGGGAGTACCATATGGAGTTTGTGCGCTTGTCCAAGTATGCTACCCACGTGATTCCGACTATGGAGGCTAGAGTTCGTCGGTTTGTTCGGAGCCTTGGCCCCTTGGTTGTCAATGAGGCTGCTACAGCTGCTTTGCATTCAGATATGAACTATGGTAAGATTGTGGGTTTTGCCCAGGCGACGGAGGCCCAGAAATTAAAAATAGAAAGAGAGAGAGAGAGTGGTAGTATGGCCCAGTCAGCAGGAAACCTTGGGAGCTTAGTTGCAGGTGGGAGGTCAACCCCAGGGAGAGGGTCTTCAAGTCCATCACAGTAATATGCTCAGTCCTCATCTAGTGCGCTTCTATCAGGGCACAATTATCAACAAAGAGGTCGTTTTGGACCCGGTTCAGATAGGAGGAGGTTCCCTCAGTCGGGTCGTTCAGGTGAGAGGTTCCATCAGCAGCAGAGGGTCCCATGCCTTAAGTGTGGGAGATTTCATACTGAGCCTTGCTATTTAGATATTCCGGTATGATATTGGTGCGGAGTCAGGGGCCATGTTCAGCGAGATTGTCATGGGCCCATTCAGGGCACAGGTAGGGGCACTGCTCAGCCGTCCAGTTCTTCAGCCGCTACATCTTCAGCACGCCCTCCAGCTCCAGCAAGGCGCAGAGCAGCTTGGGGTAGAGCTCGGGGTCAAGGGCGACCCAGCCGATTTTATGCTTTGAATGGTCGCTAGAGCGCCGATGCTTCTGCAGATGTTGTCACAGGTATCGTGACTGTTCAAACCCATGATGTTTATACCCTTATTGATCCCCGATCTTCATTATCATATATTACTCCATTTATTGCTTCATGTTTTGGGATAGAACCCGAACAACTTCTTGAGCCGTTCTTAGTGTCGACTCCTGTTGGTGATTCTATTACGGTCGCGCGAGTCTATAGGAATTGTGTTGTCACGGTGTGTGGTCGAGGTACCACGGCCGATCTTATTGAATTAGAGATGTTAGATTTTGATGTAATCATAGGAATGGATTGTCTCTATTCGTGCTTTGCTAAACTCGACTGCAAAACAAGAATTTTGAGGCTCGAATTTCCTAACGAGCCCGTTATTGAATGGAAAGGGGGTGATGTTGTACGGAAGGGAAGGTTTATTTCCTATCTTAATTCCTCCAAGATGATCAGGAAAGGATGCATTTATCACTTGGTCCGGGTTGCGGACACCACTTCAGAGGTGCCTGCTCCTGAGTCCGTGTCGGTTGTGAATGAGTTTCTTGAAGTATTTCGGGATGAGATTCCTGGAATTCCGCCACATAAAGATATTGATTTCGGGATTGGTGTATTTCCAGATACGCAGCCAATATCTATTCCACCGTACATAATGGCGCTAGCAAAATTGAGAGAGTTAAAAGAGCAATTGAAAGATCTGTTAGAAAAGGGTTTCATTTGGCCAGTGTGTCGCCTTGGGACGCACCGGTTCTTTTTGTCAGAAAGAAAGATGGATCGCTTCGAATGTGTATTGATCATCGACAGCTCAAAAAGGTCACTATCAAGAATAAATATCCACTGCCGCAGATTGATTATTGGTTCGATCAGTTACAAGTTGTTAGGTTATTCTCAAAGATTGATTTACGATCAGGGTACCACCAGTTAAAGATTTGGAAGTAGGATATTCCTAAGACCGCCTTCAGGACTCGTTATGGGCTCTTTGAATTTCTGGTAATGTCTTTTGGGCTAACCAACGCCCCAACAGCTTTTATGGATCTTATGAATCGGGTTTGCAAACCGTTTCTTGACTCCTTTGTGATCGTCTTTATTGACGATATCCTTGTTTATTCACGAAGTCAGGAAGATCATGCTAATCACCTCAGGTTAGTTATGCAAACTCTTCATCATCACTTGTTGTATGCAAAGTTTTCAAAATGTGAGTTTTCGCTAGAATCAGTAACCTTTTTGGGCCATGTTCTTTCTATGGAAGGGATTCAAGTTGATCCCCAAAAGATTTCAGCGGTAAAGGATTGGCCTAGACCAACGACCCCGACATAGATTCGCAGTTTCTTGGGTCTAGCTGGGTATTATCATAGGTTTGTGGAGGGATTATCTACTCTCGCCTCCCCAATAACTAAGCTGACGCAGAAAGCAGTTAAGTTTAAGTGGTCTGATGCTTGTGAAAAGAGTTTTCAAGAATTAAAGTCGAAATTGACATCGGCACCAGTGTTGACCTTGCCAGAAGGTTCAGAGGGATTCGTTGTTTGTTGTGATGCTTCGAGAGTTGGTTTGGGGTGTGTGTTGATGCAATGTGGTAAAGTTATAGTGTATGCTTCAACACAGCTCAAGAATCACGAGAAGAATTATCTGACGCATGATTTGGAGCTCACAACGGTTGTGTTTGCATTGAAAATTTGGTGGCATTATCTATATGGGGTCCATGTGGACGTGTTCACAAACCACAAGAGTTTTCAGTACCTATTCAAGTAGAAGCAGTTAAATTTAAGGTAGCGAAGGTGGTTAGAATTGCTCAAAGATTACAATATGAATATTTTGTACCATTTAGGAAAGGCGAATGTGGTAGCCGACGCTCTTAGTCGGAAATCCATGTGTAGCTTGGCACATTTGGAGGCCAGTCAAAGACCTTTGGCTCTGGAGGTTTATCAATTAACTAGTCTTGGGGTCTGTCTTTCGACCTCAGGTGACGGGGATGTCGTGATGCGTAATGGAGCAGAGTCCTTGCTTGTAGCGGAGGTCAAGGAAAAGCAATTCAGAGACCCAGCATTGATACAATTGAGGGAAGCAATTTTGAATCACAAGATTTCAGATTTTTCACTCTGCAATTATGACGGTGCCTTGCAGTGTCAGGGGAGGCTATGTGTTCCAGATGTGGGTGATCTTCGGGAGAGGGTAATGGCAGAGGCTCACAATGCCAGATATTCTGTCCACCCAGGTTCTACGAAAATGTATCACGATCTCAAGGAGATTTATTGGCGAGGTAATATGAAAAGGGGTGTGGCAGACTTTGTGTCTAGATGTCCGAATTGTCAGCAGGTAAAAGTCGAGCATCAGAGGCCCAGTGGGTTGACTCAGCTTATGGAAATACCGATGTGGAAATGGAAGATGATCAATATGGACTTCGTGGTAGGGTTACCTCGCACTCAGCGCAAGTTCGACTAAATTTGGGTGATAGTGGATCGACTCATGAAATCAGCTCACTTCTTGCCAGTCTAGTCCACCGATACTGTAAAACAATACGCTCAGTTGTATATCAAGGAAATAGTCAGACTTCATGGCACTCCAGTTTCTATTATCTCGGGTCGAGGGGCCCATTTCACAGCTAACCTTTGGAGGAAATTTTAGCAAGGTTTGGGTACTCAGGTAAATATCAACACAACTTTCCACCCGCAGACTGATGGTCAAGCGGAGAGGACTAATCAGACGCTTGAGGATATGTTAGGGGCTTGTGCTTTGGATTTCAAGGGTAGATGGGATGATCACTTGCCGCTTATAGAGTTTGCTTACAATAAAAGATTTAATGCTAGTATTCAAATGGCCCCATTTGAGGCATTGTACGGTAGGAGGTGTAGATCTTCAATTGGATGGTTTGAGGTTGGTGAGGCAGAATTGTTTGGACCATATTTCGTGCACCAAGCTATGGAAAAAGTTGGAGTCATTCAGGAGAGGATGAAAACTTCTCAGAGTCGTCCGAAATCCTATGCGGATGTTCGTCGTAGGGATTTAGAGTTCTAGGTAGATGATTGGGTATTCTTGAAGGTATCTCCCATGAAAGGGGTGACGCAGTTTGGGAAGAAGGGGAAATTGAGCCCTAGGTATGCCGGGCTGTATCGGATCGCTCAAAGGATAGGGCGAGTTGCGTGTAGGCTGGAATTTCCCCCTTAAATGTCATTAGTGCACCCGGTGTTCCATGTGTCTATGTTGAATAAAGTGGTTGGAGATCCATCCGCTATCATGCCAGTTGAGACTATTGAGGTTAATGAAGAATTATCGTACTAAGAGGTTCCGGTTGCTATTATTGATAGGCAAGTCCGTAGGTTGAGTAATAAAGAGATTGCTTCAGTTAAAGTGTTGTGGCGAAGTCAACGAGTCGAGGAAGCCACGCGGGAAGCGGAAAATGAAATGAAAGAAAAATATCCCCATTTGTTTGAACAAGTCTAGTAGTGATCGTGAGAATCGCCATCTCTACGCGAAAACCCCTTTGTGTTTGATGTTGTGTAAAAACACCTCACTCTCTTGATTTTCCTTATTATTGTAACATCTCAAAGTTGTGCCATATTTGAGTAACATTGTGATTGTTGGGTTATGTGTAGCTCTTTGAAGTAAGCTAAATTTATGTGCAATTCATGTGGGAGTTAGATTATATGCAAATGGTGGTGCTAACTGAATTAGGTATAAGCAGGTTGAAGCAATTGAATTGTATATGATTTGATGGGATAACTGAATTATGTTCAAACTGTTGGAGTAAGTGAAATTTTGTGAAACTCGTATGGTGGTTAAGTGATTAATAGAAGTGTAGATTGGTAATGATTAATTGAAGTGTATATGGCATGTGGAAGTAATTGAATATATGCAAGTTGTTGAGGTTAACAAGGTTCTATACAAGTTGATAGAATAACTGCATTATGTAGCATTAAATTGGAAATGTGTTTCGGGGGCTCTCTGCAAGGTAGATAGGCCTAATTACAGAGGAAACTCTAGCAAAAGTTTCAGAAAATATCAGAGTTAGTGAAAATTTAAGGGTTCGCATATTGTATTTTCAAAACCAAATGAATTTTCGATCCTCATTCGAGGACGAATGATTTTTAAGTGTGGGAGGATGTAAAGACCCGTAAAAATTTCATGTCAAAAATAATAACCGACTAGGTCCTCGTGTTGTATAACTGTAGAAATTCTTAAAATGGACCTATTTTGTGTTAAAAGTACCCCGGAATTTGAAAAGAAATTCCAGGTATTGCACGTTATGCGACGCACTATGTGATCGCATAATGGGTATGCGGACCGCATAGTGGTCGCATACCTGGAGAGTCTACTGTCCAAATGGAGGACAACTATGCGGTCCAGAATGCGATCGCATTCATGTAATGTGGACCGCGTAGCTGTCGCATTCTTGCCCCGTGGTTTTTGGCGAGGGAGGTTATGCGACGCACTATGCGATCGCATAACAGGTATGCGGACCGCATAGTGGTCGCATACCTAGGCAGAATGTTTCCAGTTTTGGCCCATTTTGAGGGCCATTATGCGACAAGAATGCGGATCGCATAGCAGGAATGAGATCACATTCCTTACCGCATTCCGTGTCGGGGCTCCTAATTTCTAACTTTAAAACCCGGCCTCCTGGTCAATAAAACACCCCTCCCCTTGAGGAATGGGAGACAATTGGAAGAGGTGCAATCTGAGAAGATAAAGCATATAACTTTTAATGAGGAACCAACTATTATTGAGCCAACATCTGCCAATCGAAAAGAGTCGGAAAAGCCAGTTGATGAGGCGGTGGCTGAGAAACCCCCACCTGTGGTTGCAAGGACACCCCCTCCGTTCCCTCAAAGGTTGAAAAAGGTGAAATATAATGTCGTATACAAGAAGTTTCTTGACCTCTTGAAGCAGGTACAAATCAACATTCCACTGGTAGATATTCTGCAGGAGGTGCCAGAATATGCCAAATACATCAAGGACATTGTGGCCCATAATAGAAGGCTGACTGAGTATGAGACCGTGGCACTCACTGAGGAGTGTAGCTCAAGAATTCAGAGCAAGCTACCTCAGAAGCTATAGGATCCGGGTAGTTTTACTATCAAAATCTCAATTGGTAAGCATGCATTTGGGCGAGCCTTGTGCGATCTTGGGGAAAGCATTAATATAATTCCACTATCTGTGTTCAGGCAGTTGGGGTTGGGTGAGCCACGCCCAACAACAGTGATTTTACAATTGGCTGACCGCTCCCTTGCTCATCCTGAGGGAGTGATTGAAGATGTACTGCTACAAGTGGGATATTTCATATTCCCAGCTGATTTCATCATCCTGGATTATGAGCCTGATCAGGAAGTCCCATTTATTTTGGGGCGTCCCTTCTTAGCCACGGGCCGATCTATCATCAATGTGTGTGAAGGAAAGATGACAATGCGGGTTGGTGATCGAGTGGAGGTTTTTAATGTCTATAAATCACTCAAATTACCAGTCGACTATAACGAGCTATCCATGATTAATGTGGTGGAAAGCAAGGATGTATCAGTGGTTCCCTACATGTGTCCTGTGGACCCTCTTGAGCAAGTTTTGGTGGGAGGTGAAGAAAATAGTGAAGATGAAACAAGGGGAGAGATTGAGAATGCTCTTAAAGTATCATGCAGTTACATCCACGGGCTAGGGAAATGCGAGGAGTTGAACAAGCATGTCACTCTAACCCCTCCTAAGCCTTCTATTGAGGAAGCTCCAAAGCTAGAACTTAAACCCCTTCCAGCACATTTGCGCTATGCTTATTTGGGGAACTCTGAAACACTGCCCGTGATCATCTCGCCCAGTCTGACCAAACAACAAGAAGAGAAATTGCTCAGAATACTTCGTGAGCACAAAAAGGCAATAGGGTGGACCATTGCAGATATCAAGGGAATTAGTACCTCGTTTTGTATGCACAAAATCTTTATAGAGGAGGGACACCGCCCGAGTGTTGAGCATCAGAGGAGGTTAAATCCCATCATGAAACAAATGGTGAAGAAAGAAGTCATAAAATTGCTGGATGCAGGTATCATCTTCCCTATTTCTGACAGCAACTGGGTGAGCCCGGTTCAATGTGTGCCCAAAAAGGGAGGGATGACCATGATTAAGAATGAGAAGAATGAGCTGATTCCTACCCGCACTGTTACGGGGTGGAGAGTTTGTTGACTATCGAAGGCTCAACAAGGCAACCCGCAAGGATCACTTCCCTCTCCTTCATTGACCAAATGTTTGACAGATTAGCTGGACATGAGTATTATTGTTTTCTTGATGGGTACTCCGGATATAATCAAATTGTCATATGCCTAGAGGATCAGTAGAAGACAACGTTTACTTGTCCTTATGGCACCTTCACCTTCAAGCAAATGTTGTTCGGTCTTTGTAATGCACCAGCCACCTTCCAGAGATACATGATGGCTATTTTCACTGATATGGTGGAAACATTTGTAGAGGTGTTCCTGGTTGACCGCGGCGCGACCGCGGTGAGATCTTTCACGCCCGGTATGTTTTTGTTTATTTATTTATTTTTTCTTTTCCTTTTTACTTTTTTTTAATTTAAGAACCCCTCCCCTCCTCACCCACTACCCACACGACCCCCATAACCCAAAACCCCACTCCTTCTTCTTCTCCCCACCCACTTCCTCTTTCTCTCTTCAACTTCATCAACCCAAAACCCCCATAAATTCCCCCTTCTTCTTCTTCTTCCTCTTCACCCAAAACATTCTTCTTCTTCCTCCCCCCACCAAACATCAGACCCTCTCTCACTCCGTCCTCTCACTCCACCACTGTTAACCTCTTCATGTAAGTTTTTCTTATTCTCTTTTTCTTTTTTTGTAATTTTGCTTTTTAATTAGTTTTTTTGTAGTAAGATCTTAAATATTGTATGTTAATGGTTGTTCCCCACCGAGTTTTGACTTGTTATATAGTAGGTGTGGCCACTTTGGGGTAATTGTGAAGTGTGGGGTCTGCTTAACAATGGTACTATCAAGTGTGGGGTGGGGTGATCCATGAACCATGGGTGTTAAAGAATGTCAAATTTTACTCTATTTTGGGGGCCTATGTGCGTAGTTTGTATTGCTAATTGGGGGACGTTACTATTGTTGGGGGCCTAAGTGGGTCAGTATGTTGGAATTTGAGGAGATAGTAGTAATAATGAGGCTTTTTATGTATGTGTTGACAATGTGGCCCACCTAATGCTGTACATTGGCCACTTTTGGCGAGTTTGATTTGGTTAGTGACCGGCGGATGGTGAAGTGTGAGTAATCACCCGACTGGCACATTGCTAGGACCACCCTAATGGTTTTCCCTCTTTGGTTGCAGGTATCATGGCCCCCCGTAAGCGCATAAACACTGCCAGCACATCAGCACCAACCTTGGACGCCACCCGTTTTGAATCCCAAGAGGCAGAAGACTGGTTCAATGCTAAGGCTGTCAAGAATTGTGTCATGGAAGTTCCAATAGACCGGGTGGCCCTACAATCTAAAAACCATGCCTTGTATGAGGAGATTCGAAGGCGAGGGTTGGACTTCTTATTTGAGGAGCCGGAGACTGCGAACATAATGATGGTCCGAGAGTTCTATACGAACTGCCCGGAACATATGCTCTGATTAGTCACGGTTAGGGGAAAAGTGGTGGATGTCTCCGTGGAGGCAATTCGTCGGGTCTATAGGATACCGCGGTTCACCGGTGAAGTTGATTACTACCGGGCCTACCAATCTCCGGCGGTCAATTGGAACATGTTGATTGAATCTATCTGTTTGGGTGGGCAGCCTACCTGGGTGAAGGAAAACATAACTCTCAATTCTAATTCTTTCACTTAGGAGGCCAAGTGCTTGTTCACCGTGATTTGTAGCCGTTTCTTGCCCTCTAGCAATACTACTGATATGAATGGACCGCGGGCTGTGATGATGTGGTGCTTCGTCAATGGGATGGACTTTAATGTCGCCCAGGTGATTGGGGATGAAATGATGATCAGGTCCCCATTATTGACCAAAGGGTTCTACTTTCCCTCCCTGGTCACGAGGTTGTGCAGATTGACGGATGTGCCCGAATAGCCCGGTGACGGGAAATTGCCGAAGAATGCTGCCTTCAGAGCGGCAAATATAAATATGGGCAAGGACGTTGCAGTGCCCATAGAAATTGATGATGATGATCCTAGTCTGCCACTGGAATGCCCACCTTGGAGGAGGATGTGGCTCTTTTGCGCACCTACGTAGATAGCCTTCATGTCAATTTGGATGTGATGTCCACGCGACAGACTAAATCGGAGGGCAGATTCATTGCGTGGTTCCACGCCATTGGCAGAGCCTGCAATGTGGACCCAGCCTCTATTTCTGACTCCGACTGAGCTCCAGGGATGTTTCCTTACCCCCTTGTACTTTATTGTCATTTGTCATGAGGGCATGCCATATTTTTATGTGT
>ML292221.1:0-13835 GCA_005239495.1 Nicotiana undulata
TTATTTTCAGAAAACAATTTTCTTTAAAAATTCATTTCTCGGGCTTGGGGCCTCGGAATTCTACTCCGGGCATATGCCCAAGTCTTATATTTTCCTACGGACCCTCCGGGACCGTCGAATCACGGGTCCGGGTCCGTTTACCAGAAATGTTGACCAAAGTCAACTATATTCATTTATTAATTATCAAAACTCATTTTATCCAATTTTCACATAATAGCTTCCCGGCTACACGCCCGGGCTGCGCACGCATATCGAGGTAAGACTAACGGAGGCTCTCGGAGCCTCGGAACACAGATATAGCTTAAATTACGTAAGATGACCTTTTGGGTCATCACAGATGGTGAGGATGCCTGATGGGCAGAGTGATTGTGAGGTTGCCTGATGGGCAAAGTGATTGTGAGGTTGCCTGATGGTCAGAGTGGTTGTGAGGTTGCCTGATGGGCTAATACTGAAAGAAATTGTTACGAGAAATGATTATGGCCCGAGGGGCAGTTTATGAAGATTTTTACTGAGTTTTCAAACTATGCATTACTTCGTTTTCAAACTGGTTTTACTGAGAATTTTACTGAGATATACTGATATTACACTTGGTTCAAAGGATTTCTGGAAAGTGATTTTTCGAACTTATGTATTTGCTGAATACTACATGGTGACTTGGTGTTTTACTGGCTTTTGTGAAATTGTGCATCTGTACTGTGTGTTTTATATTTCTCAAACTGTGATTTATTTTCATTACTACTGAGTTGGCGTACTCATAGAGACTCCATGTGCCTCTGTGCACAGATTCAGGTACTGATTTGGAGCAGTAGCTGCCTTGTTCGTTAGCAACAGTTCACGGAAAATCGAGGTAGCTGTCCAGCGTCCATAACTTCTCCATTTCCCTTCCTTATTTAGTTTTAGCATTTGATTTAGAGACATATATCATAGTTTTAGCAGAGTTAGATTTATTTATTCTTAGATGCTCATGACTATTGACTCCAGTTCTTGGGAGGTTTGTTTAGGCTAATATGGGAACGCTAAGAATTAATTATATTATTTGATGTTATGATTGCATGCTTATTATTGAATTGTGAACTCGTATAATTGAACAAATGCGTAGTAAAGTGATGGTTGGCTAGCCTAGTTCCACGATAGGCGCCATCACGGCCTGTTAGGATTTGGGGTCGTGACAAAATCACAAAGAAAAGGTAGAACTCATTCACAAGGAATAACCACAGTAAAGAATGCTAGGCGTAAAGATAATAGCTCAACAAGGGAAAGCTAAAATGTAGCAACGATTCCACAATATTCAAGTCAACATTTAAGGAATCCAACACGAGTCAAATAGTTCCAAATAAAGGCAATTCAACTAAGATATATGTTATCAAAACTCCTTTTTAGGTTGAGCAATTACGAATGATATTCAACAATTCAATTAGGATAAGCAGCAGAACATAACCATAACTCCTATTAAAACTGAACAATTATAGGATGAGCTAATAATAGTTTCAATTACAAATAATCATTTATGAAAATATAGCATAACGATGGAAGGGGTAAAATCTTCAATTAAGTCAAATAAGATTCAAGTACACAATAAGAGTGAATCCTAAAGCAATTGGCTCTAATTAAAGCACGTAGAGGTGAAACTAGCAAATAGGAACTCAAGCGTATCAAAACTACTTCATACACGATGAATATAAGGATCTAAGGACCCTAAAAGGCCAACTTCCCACAAATAAGTCCGAGCACACATTCATCACCTCCCGTACACGGACTACAATCAACATAAAGGACTCAAATCCTAAGGAGTAGTTCCCCCACACAAGGTTAAGCAATATACTTACCTCGAAATGCTCAAATCAATCTGAAACCACGCTCTTTCCACGAGTATCCAACTCCGAATGGCCCAAATCTTATCAAATCAATTGCATAATGTAAATACAACTACAAGTAACTACTTTAGCTAATGAATTCTAAGCTAAGGCAAGAAAATAGGAAAAACGCCCAAAAAGTCTCCCCGGGACCACGACTCAGAACCGAGTAAAAGTCACAAATTACGAACACCCATTCACTCACGAGTCCAACCATACTAGTTTCACTCAAATCCGACTTCGAATCGACATTCAAATTCCAATAATTCATTTTATGAAGTTTCTACAATTTTCTCCAAATTTCCACCTCAAAGTACTAATCAGATGATGAAATCATTAATATATTCATGTATATTAACCAAATCTGAGTTAGAATCACTTACCCCGATGAATTTCTTGAAAAACCCACGAAAAATCGACACAAACCGAGCTCCCTAGGTCCAAAATGTGAAATAATGCCCTAAACCTCGTTTATATAGTGCATCCTATGAATAATGAACTCCCACTATGCGGTCCGCACAATTCCAAGCGCGACCGCACATCCCAGCTCCTGCAATCGCATAAAAATGGTGCGGCCGCATCTTTTGGTGGTTGCACTGTCAGGCTTTAGTATTTTGGCCATAACTTTCTCTACAGACGTCCAAATGGTGACTTCTTTACCTTTATGGAAACTAGGCACGAAGGGCTACAACTTTCAATTTTGAATCATCTCAATTCCTTGTATATCAAAATATATAGGCTTTCGAACTCGGACCAGCGAATCTGCAGAATTTTTCCCTGGAGTGTGGCCGCGGCAAAATTATGCGGTCTGCACCCCTCCTCCGCGGTCCGCGAAATTCTGCTGTGGTCTGCTTTTTCAAAGTGTTAGAACAATACCAGAGTTCCAAAAATGCCCGAACTCGCTCAAAACTCACCCCGAAATACACCTGAGGCCCTCAAGACCCCGTCCAAGCATACCAACAAGTTCTATACCCTAACACGGACCCACTCGAGGTCTCAAATCACATCAAACCACGACGAAACTACGAATTGCACCATGAATCAAGCTTATGAACTTTCAAATCTTCCAACTTCTAAAACTCGTGCCGAAACCTATCAATTCAACCCGAAATTACGTCAAATTTTGCATACAAGTCCCAATTGACATAACGGAGTTGTTCCAACTCTCGGAATCGCATTCTGACCCCTATATTCTCAAAGTCAACCATTGGCCAAACCTTTCCACTATCCAACTTCAACTTTCGCCGAGATGCCTCAAATTACCCTACATACCTCCAAATCCAATTCGGACGCACGCCTAAGTTCAAAATCATCATACGAGGTTGTACAAGACCTTATGCCACCGAACGAAACTTTAATTCTCAAAACGACCTATTGGGTCGTTACATTTGTGTAAAATGATGCGTATATATATTACAAATGGTGAGTTATAATAAAATATATTGAAGTTTGAAAATTGGTTAGATATCAAAAACTTTGCATTGAAGATAATGATTAAATTAAAGAAGTTGTAACAAGAAAAATAAAAGAAGGAACAAAAAGTTAAAAATAAGGAAGGTGAGGGTCAATATTTCCAAATTGCAAAAGAGATTGGTGTGCTATAAGCCTATAAAGTTAAATTTTTGCATCCCTTAATAATTTGTGTTTTTCAAGTTTGTTTGTTGCCCAAATAGTAATAGAACTTTTATATTGATAAAATATATACCTGGTAGGGGTATGAATGATGTGAAAATCGTTTTGTAAAAGCAATTAAGAACTAATTATGTAAAATTAAAGTTAAACTATAAAAATGTTAAAAGTTTAAGCGCGACAAAAACAAAAAAGGGAGGTATCGAGAATGAAGGATAAAGAATATCTACTTTAAGGAACAAAAAAGGAAACTTTGTCATAATATGATCATTTTAACAAGGAGATTGTGATTTGTGTTAACCAATATCTTAAAGAAAAATATTCCATCTCCATACTGATATACTATTATCTACTTATAGAAAAAAGAATTTTTTAAAAGCCCGGGTAATTCATATAAACATATTTGACTAAAATTATTTAGATATTGTTATAAATACAATCCTATTTAAGGTGAATGTATATATTTTAGAGAGATCTTGAGGATTTTACTTGGTGACTAAGTCACTCTTTCCCTATAAATAGAGGATCCTATTCCATTGTAATTCATCCCAAAATTCAATAAGAATTCTTTCTCTTTCTCTGCAATATTGTTCCTTTTCTTTTATTGTTTCATAACACGTTATCAGCACGAGACTCTAACCAATTGAGTAGAAGCTTTGGAATTGAGTATAATGATTGTGAATTGTTCCATGAAATTCCTTCATGATTAAATTCTGGATTTAAGGTAAGTATTTTACTTTATTTTTCTCTTTTAAATTCTTGAAATTCTATAATCTGATTCTAAATGCAAGCAAAGACAATAAACTTTGATTATAACTCTAATAGAGTTTGCAAGAAATTATAACCACCCGAGGTGATAAATTTTTTTATGTCTTGCCATGATCAAATTCATGTATGATTGTGGGCAAAGAAGTTGAAACTCGTCCCATTAAATTTGCTCTATTCTCATTCCCCTTAAGAGAATGTGATAGCAATATGTGATAAGTCTGAAAGAAGACAAAATTATTACCGTGAAGGTATCAATGGATGTGGACATGGCAATAGACGAAATTATAATCGTCATCATTGTGATAATGAGAATAATGAGAATAATAAGAATTCTCAAAATAATCTTTCACTCTTTGAAAGTAATATTTGTCATCGATTTGACATGAGATTTTGTAAAGCACATATAGATGATTATGGTCCATTTATCATGTGAATGTGACAACATCTGATTTATGAATACATATTCATTCTTGGAAGAATATGTAAGTGCCACTGGTAGTGAATATACCACACTCACCTCTAAAACGAGGTTTGAGATGAAATAAGAAAATAATTTCATTATTATGTCATGAATGGTTATTAATCACGTATGTATTGTGATTATGCCAATATATTATGGCAATGTGATTATTACAGGGCAAAAGTAATAGAAGTAACATATCTTGGCTATGATGATATTGACCATGACCAGGGCGAAGCTACGTTCCTTCAAGGGTGGTCAACTGACCACCCTTCGCCAGAAAATTATACTCCATATAAAGTAAAATATTACTTGTTATTGATTAAACATAGACTTTGAACACCCTTACATAGCTCAATGGCAAAGGTTTGAACACCCTTATTGAATTTTCTGACTTCACCACTGACCATGACCATAATTGTATAACTTTCTCCTTGAAAGAGATATTCACTATATGAATTTTGATGAATATGTGGTAGTACAAAATTAATTGTAAGCTCTAGAAGAGCCAATTATACTACTTTGAAGAAATAAATTTGATTATCAATAATGTATTGTGTTGTAGTAAGTCTCAAAGAAACTTCTTGAGTTTCTAAAGTATTCGCGAAAGCGGTTGATAATATTGAGACTATAAATAAAGGAAAGATTTAATATATTCTATTACCACAACTTGTAGCGGGGTAATATGCATGTGAAAAGTTACCTGCTTTATTCTCCAGTTTGTACTACACAAATAAAAGAGTACCACAATAAAATGGAGGTTTATTGATATAAAACCCATATCATAATAAACTTGGAGTTTATTGATAATTGCACACGTCATGGTATAAACCTGAACTTCATCAATATTGATAATTTATCCAGTTGGCATCATCAATTTAGCCATATCAATTTAAGTATGATATGCAAAAATGAAAGAGAATTCACATGGGTAAATATTAAAGAACTAGAAAGTTCTTTACGAATTCTCTTATATTTCTTGTTCTCATTAATTAATATACCAACTAAAATTGGGATTGAATCTCATGTAAATGTTGGAAATATCAAAGGTAAATATGGGCTCATTCATCTGCCATGTATACCACATAAGATGCATCTATGAGATGGTTACATGTGCGATTATTATTAACCCGCAACCTGATATTTGCGAGGTAACTTGCTCAATAATTTAATTTAGAGCATAATTTCCAGATTTTCTATCCAAGATAGTTTATCTTGATAAGTTGGTTTACATCACAGTTGATTTAGCAAAATAATTTATTGAGTGCCTCCACTTAATAGCTAAACTACTACTTATGAGAACAAAGTTATCTATATCAGTTTGATATATGTTATATACGAAAATATATTACATTCTCCCCGCACAAGTGGTTCAGGGTCAGGAACCAAATAATTTCATCTTATTATTATTGATGTGCGATGTGTATTTTGATTAACACCATATTGCCAAGATATGTTACTTCTATTACTTTTGCCCTGTAATAATCACATTGCCATAATATTTTGGCATAATCACAATACGTACGTGATCAATAACCATTCATGACATAATAATGAAATTATTTTCTTATTTCATCTCAAACCTCCTTTTAGAGGTGAGTGTGGTATATTCACTACCAGTGACACTTACATATTCTTCCAAGAATGAATATGTATTCATAAATCAGATGTTGTCACATTCACATGATGAATGAACCATAATCATCTATATGTGCTTTACAAAATCTCATGTCAAATCGATGACAAATATTACTTTCAAAGAGTGAAAGATTATTTTGAGAATTCTTATTATTCTCATAATGATGACGATTATAATTTCGTCTATTGCCATGTCCACATCCATTGATACCTTCACGGTAATAATTTTGTCTTCTTTCAGACTTATCACATATTGCTATCACATTCTCTTAAGCAGAATGAGAATGAAGCAAATTCAATGGGACGGGTTTCCACTTCTTTATCCACAATCATACATGAATTTGATCATGGAAAGGCATAGAAATTTTACCACTTCGGGTGGTTATAATTTCTTGCAAACTCTATAAGAGTTATAATCAAAGTTTATTGTCTTTGCTTGTATTTAAAATAAAATTATAGAATTTCAAGAATTTAAAAGAGAAAAATTTATGTAAAATACTTACCTTAAATCCAGAATTTAATCATAAAAGAATTTCATGGAACAATTGACAATCATTATGCTCAATCCCAAAACTTCTACTTAATTGGTTAGAGTCTCGTGCTGATAACGTGTTATGAAACAATAGAAGAACAATATTACAGAGAAATAGAGAAAGAATTCTTATTGAATTTTGGGATGAATTACAATTTAATAAAACCTCTCTATTTATAAGGGAAATATGACTTAGCCACCAAATAACAAATCCTAGAATCTTTCTATAATATAGAAATTCATTATAAATAGAATTCTATTTATAATGGTGAAGTTGAACCAAACACCTAACTTTTTGGGTAAAGTTAAGAAAAATATTAGTTGACCTCTATCAATATCTAAAGTCAGACCTAGTTTGGCTGTTGGTCTTTATAATTTATATTTAAAAAAAAATACAAGAAATGACGAAGACCTAGAAAATCTCTAAACAACCCCCCCTTACCCCCATATGCCACGTGTCATTAAGCATCCATTTACTAAAAGCAAGTGCAAAAATGAAACTCCACTATATTAATTACTGTCCATTTTATCTAGTATCACTTTAACTAAAATAAATCTGGTCCTAATTTATTACTTTAAAAGAATTAGGAAGTCATTAATTTCTATTTCACTTATGTCCTTATTAATCATAAAAAGATATATATTCATTACTTACTATTTTACAGAAGATATACAAGGATATTAGTTAAATATTTTTACAATTAATGGTATCTAATAATTTTCTTAATAAATATATCAAAAGCTTAAAAAAATTAAGAAACTAATGAGACACCAACTCGGGGTTGACCTCGCGTTCCAGGAAATAATATTTACAGCCCAAATACTAATAATAGTCGGAAACAAAACAAAAAAAGAAAAAAAGAAAAAAAGAAGAAAAGAGGAAAATCTCCCATGAGTTCCACCGGAGCCCTTTTTCTTTCTCTTTCGCAAACAACTCTTTATAAAAACCGTTTGCTGACTACCGCCAAGCGATTCCTCTATTCTCTCTCTAAAAGAAAATAATCCAATTTCTCTCTCTAAAACTACAGACATACACTTATGTACATATATTCCTTGAAATTGGTCGTGAAGTTTCATCAAATTCACCACCAGGTATGATATTTATGTTGATTGTTCTTTTTTTTTTTGTAATTTAATTTTGTTTGATTTTGTGCCAGCGAAGTGGATATATGTATGTATCTGCATTGGTGTTTGAGCTTTGATTTTAGGGATTTTGATGCACTGGTAAATGTTAGTAGTTGTTTAGGGTTTTTTTCTTTTATCTACTCTTTCGCTTTTGGATTTTTCTGGCAGAAAACGGGACGCCGTTACTTTTTCAGTTTTCTCTGTGCAGACATATGTTATCTGTGTCTTGCATTAAAGTGCAGTTTGAAAACTAAGCATTTATTTGGTTTTTCTTGTGTTGCGGTTTTTCTAGCTCAATGCAGCAAGTGATCATCCTCTCTTCCATACAAGTAGTGGGTAACTCTGCTACCTATGGCGGAGCCATAGTCAAGGAAGGAGGTTCGATTGAATCCCAAAATAGTACTGCACAAATAGAGTATAATTTTTTTCTTTTTCATATCTATATGAGCTTTTGTAGCCTCTTGACAATTGACATAAGGAAGGTAGTCCAATAATTGCTTAAGTTGCAAATGTTTTCTAATCCGCTTGTTAAAATTTCTGGCTCCACCACTATCTGCCATCAATGCTTAGGTAGATAGGAAGAAATCACCCAGCTTCTATGACTCTGCCAGGATTTAAACCCTGTTCTCCTGTAGTCTTAATCCTAGCTCCGTCCATTGTTACGCACCAAAATATGTGTAGAACAAAATAAAAGTTTAAATTGTACTTGTATGTGCTTCTGTGGAATATTTCAGCAGTAAATTAGGTTAAGTGGGTTCTGGAAAGAGTTGGGCTGCATAATCTTAATAATCTTTAGCAGATTTGGAAATATTCGGTCATGTACTGTTTAATTGATAAAACTCGCTTAAGCACGTGGATGCACAGGGCTCATTGGATAATCCAGAATAATATTTCATTTATGTCCCTCCAAGCTAGTGGCACAAACCAAAGTACGGGTTTACATCAAACTCCACGAGATTTAACCAACTATCTAATCAATAGGGCAACATACTTTCTGGGCCAAAAGTATAAATGTAGCTAAAGGAAGCTCTCCAAAAGTATAAATGTAGCTAAAGGAAGCTCTTTACGTTTCACACGGAGTTTTTTACACCTTAAAAAAATTCTCTTACTTCTTTCTCCTTATCAATCAAAACCTGCAAACATGAGCAATCTTCCACAACTCTTCTCTTTCTGACCTCCGACTGCTTGTCATCCAACTTGCCATGACATCCACCACCGCAAGGTGGCAGTCATGACATATTAAACATGGAATAGACCCATAACTCTGTTGCAAAAATACAATGTAGTAGTAGGTTAATATAAGAAAAGAAGAAAATGGAATAATGTTCACTTCCTTCTCATGCCTGGTAGTTTGTTAAGCTCCAATTGACTTCAGAGCTATGTTTTCTGACATCTTTGTTTATGGTGATCAGTTTTTTGTCCATGTTATAGCATTTCCCCCCTAATTAATGTGTGGGGAATTGCTCTCTAATTCCAGTTCGCCTTTTTCTGTATTTATTTGCTTCAATGTTTGTTTGATGAAGATTATGCTTTTTTTAATTAAAATAACTACCATTTGCTCTTATAGATTACTGCAACAAATTTCTGAGACAGGTATCTTTACATGGCAGTTAGTTCTTGTGCTGGTATAAGGAGTTTTCGTTGAGGCCTATGCTTTCTTTGAACGTTGCTGTTAAACTGTTGATATGGCTTCTCAGATATCAATAGGAGACGATGTCTGCGAGTTCGGACAGAGTTCATCTGCCATGAATCCCAATTGCACGACCGGAAACTTATCTGTCTCTTTGCAATCACCTCAACCCTTTGAGATAAAAGATGCTGATGTGCCTCAGAGAATGGTTGGACGTGATGTTTCAGAAACTGATGTTCTTGTGAATGCGTTTGACTCAATTAGCATAACTGAGGTGTTGTCCCGTAAGATGGATGATAAAAGCAAAGATACTGTAAAAAGTGATAATGCCTCTGAAAGTGAATGTCCTGTCGATGTATGTATTGCCCCTCGGAGGAGTGGGCGCAACATCAAGTTAAGCCAGAATCTGGCTACAGTACCAGCAACAACAAGTGGCAAGAGAATAGCCAATAAAAAGGCATCCATAGATCTTAGTTCCTTGCAGATTACAAGAAAGAGAAGAAGCTATTTCAGTAAACAAGCTCGTTCATCAGTTTGGGGTTTGCTAGAAAATATGGTGCAATCTTTTGAACAAAATATCAGGCTTGAGATAACATCAGGGGAGCAGAAAAATATAAGAACAGCAACTAAGGGTAGTAGGCGAAATGAGAAGCATGGTGAGAATCAGATTGAGCGAAAGTCACGGAAATCGAAGGGTAAACGCTTCATACCAACTGGACCTATCTCCTTGAAGGTTAAGTTTGGTCACCGTTGCCTGATGGATGTTATTCCTCTTATTGATAATGATACTAACAAAAATTGTACTACTGTAGAAGAACTGAAAAAACTGCCTAAAATTGCCAGCAAAGTTGATGATAGGTTGGGGGAGGAGTTGTTGGATATGCAGCTCCATGGTTGCAATGGAAATTCGGATAATGACTATGTTTCTTTATCAGATGGATGCCAACCTGGAAGGAACGCAGTTCAAGATACAGCTGCTAAGACTTCAGTTTTCCATGATGAGTCACTTCCCCAGGAGGGAGGATCGATCGGTAACAGGTTTTCAGATCCTGGAACTTCACCTGATTCAGAAGTCATCAATCTGATTCCCGATACTCCAGTCAATGTTCCAGACGACTTGCATGATATGATTTTGTCTAAGCCATGTGCTGCTCCTGGGGATGCTCCAATTTTGATGCATGAGAAGATCAGTAAAAAAGAAAGGAAAAAATATATGCTCCCAAAGGTTTCCAACTGTGGTGTGAAAGATTTGCTTAGTCCAGAAAGTATGAGCAATGCACAAGTATTCTGGAATCTCATGCAGGGAGAAAAACAAAGGGATCTTTCTAGTTGTTGTGATACTTCTGTTTTAACTACAGCTGGAAATGGAACGGGTAACATGTTCAGCAATGAGATATTTTCAGGAGAACTGTTACATTGTTCAGGAGTGTCAGGCTTGGGAATCTCCTGTGCTTCCTCAAAGCTGGAAAGTGATCTAGAGGGAAATCATTGTTCTAGTCTTGGCACTGAGTCTCCGGAGTCAGGGTTGTCAGAGAAACTATCCTCTCCTGATGAGCGAAAAGTTTCTAAAGAGGGAAGACCAAAGGTATCAGGAAAGAGCAGGTCAGAAGTCCCAAAGCCGTCAAAAAGAAGAGGTTGTAAAAAGAAGGAGAACAAAGAAAAGGAAGACATTATGCATGAAGTTAAGCACAAAAGTGACCTTGCTAAGGGTTTATGTGAAGTGAGACAGCACACAGGAACAGGTATTTTGTCGGATTATACACGTAATAGTATATTGAGCTTTTTTTTTTCAAGTTATGTAAGGCTAACCTAGGTAGATTGAAGTATTTTGTGACTATATTAACTAATGTCGTAGAAAATGGAACACCATCTGGGCTTGGACAAATTGGCTCTGAAAAGAAAATTTTAGGTGGAGGCATTTCGAACTTGGACATTCTGCCGACTGAGGTAGGTGAGCGTCTCTTGCCACCAAGAAATGCTTGGGTGCAGTGTGATGATTGCCATAAATGGAGGCGTATACCTTCCTTTCTTGCTGATCAAATAGAAGAAACAAACTGCAGATGGTATGTGATATGCTCATCCCATCTCTGAATTACAAACATACCAATAGTATACTTTTATGTTTCCTGTTATTTGACTGCATGTGCGTAGAAATTCAGCTCTGTGAAAGGATTTGGGTTTCCTTTATTTTGACAGCTGAAGGAACAGCCTTTTCTTGGTGGACTATGGCTGGATCACTCTTCCTCTTGATGTGTCTCTTTGTGTGTGTGTGCGTGCATATGCGGTTTTATGTGTTTATGCATGCATTATATTTTCCTGCTGTAATCAAAAACTAGTAAGATGATCCTTGCAAGATATGCCTTCGTGGGATTTGCAATCCGTTGCTTTTATGTCAGCCTCCCTTCTGTTATTAGATGCTAGGGTGATTCTGTATGCTCTAAACTAAGCGTGCTCAGATTGAAAATGTTAATTAATTTTTTTGTTGTCTTAAACAATAAGTCATCTGCATGTTAGGTATTTTTTGTATTTTCTGTAATTTGTGGGGTTTACTTAGAGCACTGTAAAAGCGCTGGCACTCCTTCCTTTCCAGTTTATATGACACTTCTAAAAAATTGACACTCTTCTCATTTTGTGACCCAAAATATTTAACACTCTTCTATTCTTACACAACTTTTAAGGATTCGAATCCACTAATATATTTCAATTCTTGACTTTGATGTTATGTTTTTCATTAAACTAACTTTTCATTTACCAACTTTAAGTTTTTATTCCACTATCACTAATGTAATATATACATCAAATCAAGGTTTTGGTTTCAGTGGTATAGTTAGTACAACACGAGATGTGTGATAGGCACCGCATCACGAGTCAGAAATCAGGTGTGAACCAAATGTGCTACTTAGGTGTTCAAGGGTGGATCAATTAAAGGTAACAATTATATTCTTCAGCACCCATAAAACGGGGCTGGTATCTAATATTTACAAGTACAGCCCCTGAAAATCTTACCGAGAATCAAAAAGGTCTAGTAGTGATTCTACATCACCTATCAACTGTTCTTTACACCAAAAATGAAAAAGAGAAATACAAGAACTCTTGATTTTCTGTGTTGAACTGCTCTTGCCTTCAATACATCTTGCATGCCTCTCCTTCCAACCTGTCCACCATATGCAAGCTCAAAAAATCTTCCACCATTCTTTGTGACAGGTCTTCCCCTAATACTGTTCCAGCTGCATATCAGGCCAATGGTGTCTTTGGGCATTACCCAAAAATACCAGCTAGTGCTATAAAGAGTTGCCAAAGTTGTCTAGTAATAACACAATGTAAGAAAAGATGCTCATTGGTTTCATCTTAAACTTGTGCCAGTCAAATGGTGTCATACAAAATGGTACAAAGGGAATAATACTTTTGTATTAGCGTGAAGTATTAGAAAGAGAACTTTTCCATTTAATGAAAAAATCAAGTTTTATGGGGGAGATAAGAAAGAAACATAGATCATTTCCTTTGGAGCTGCGAATAGTTTAATATGACTAACAGCTAAAACAAAAATTAAATATGACTAAAAGAAATTCAGATTCTTAAAAGAAATTCATTTTGTGCATCTTATTCATGAATAGCTGATTATATCCTCCTATTAGATGTATGAAGTGAAATCCCGATGAAGGTGCATCTTACCCATTACTTGTTTTAATTGATCAAATTGTGAAGACCAAAACTATCTCCAAGATAAGTTGCCACACAATGAAAAGGTTTAGCATGTGGAGATCATTGTAAGTGGTGACATGCTATATTCCTGAATACAAAATCCTGAGGTGGCTTTGCTTATTTCATTCTTTATGCCCAAATTAGGCAACTTATTGTGTTTTTCATATTGTCCTTTCTCTTGTTTATTGGCTTAATATTTTGATAAGGTAACTATTTTTTTTAAATAATGGAAGATCTATCGTCTCTCGTTTATTGACTTGTAAAAAGTTCTAATTTGAGTGCATCCAAAATTCTTTCCGTAGCTGGCTGTTTGGTGTTGGAACGCTCAGGTGATGGTTTGGTTTGATATTTGCTTCTGCAAAATTAAGTGGGTCTATTAAAACTAAGCATCAGATGACTGTTAGCTCAATAAGTCAGGATGATAAATGCTTTCTCACACTCTCCCGAAGGGGGGAGGGTGATAATCTCGATTTAGTATTTGACGGGGGGGGGGGGGGG